>JAKNSH010327921.1:0-10491 GCA_027790015.1 Cymbopogon flexuosus
GCATTGGTCAGGCGGGGCTACGCCCCCGCCCGCCGCGAGCACATGGCCGCCGCCCACAGCTTTGTTGGTGCCGCCGCTGCCGCTCCTTGGCTGAGTGGCGCGCCCGGCTACGCCACCGACGCGCCTCGGCCTCATTTGTCACACAAAAAATTAAGATCACATTTGTCTAGCCCCCCTTAATCAAGATCGCTGGTTCCGTCACTGGACGGCAACGACAGCAAACGAACCCTTGCTATCTTCATCCTTAGCTGAGTCATTATCCTCTTCTTCCATCTTTGATTTCAACATGCTTTTACTATTGGCAATATCCTAGAGCTACTGTTGTAGATCTGTTGAATCACTACTTTTTTGCATTAGAACAAATGTAAAAGTTAATTAATGCTCTCACCTGTGCACGATTTTGTATCAATTTTACCATGTAGGCCAACAGCATTGAAAATGGTTTGATGGCTTAACCATTTATATTCAGAATGCAAGTACAACAGCAAACCTATGACCCATCCGTCTTTAAGCTCCATAGTCCAACCCAACAATTGGTGTTTCTACGTAATTCTTTCTTTTTTTCATTAACAGTGGTGTGTGTGGTAAAGAGGTTGTAAGCCAATAGTTAGGAGTGATCTTTTATGCTGCAACATCGAGATTAGAGAGCCCTCAGTCATCAAAAGTTTAAGGACAACTCTTAAAAATTAAAATTGACATCGAACTTAATTTGTCCCTCACTACTAGATTCAGACCTAAGTTTAAACAAACATTAATTATTGTTGCTATATTATATTTTTACACACACTATGCATCGTCTGGCAGGTAGGTAGTAAATACGACTATGTATACATGAATTGCGGAGCTTGCTTTGACAATTGGCACTTCTTCTCTTCTTCCTTTTTATCCTTTTTATTTTCCTACAACATTCTAACAAACCTTGAATGACCTTTCCTTTTTCATTCCTCTAACATTCTTTGCATCCCTCTATCTCCTCCTTTGCAATCATCTGCCATGATCTTAATGTCAAGTTTTCAGTCAATATTTGTCAGTAGCATCACACTACCTCGCCTCGTCACTCTGGATATGCATCGTGTTAGGTTGATTGTTGCTAAGGCAACTATCCATATATAAGCTCAATTCTCTTGTTCCACTCTAGCACCTCAAACTCTTACATCAACTCTGGTTTTCTCTTAATTAATAATAACTCTCTCTATATATAGTTGGCGTCACTTCCCGTGATTGGTTTAGAGATTTTGCACCTCGACATCATTTACTGTGGAGATTTTGGAAGTACTGCCGAGATTTTAGGAGAGTGCTGGGCCTTGTTTAGTTGCCCCAATTCTTCCCCAAATTCCACTATGCAAAAAGAAGATTCCCCGTCACATCAAAATGCCGGCACATGCATGAAATACTAAATGTAGATGAAATCAAAAACTAATTGCACAGTTTTGTTCTACTTTGCGAGACGAACATTTTAAGCCTAATTAGTCAAAATTTAAATAATTTTTATCAAATAGAAACGAAATTCTACAGAAATTCTGCTACAGGAATTTCAATCCAAATTCCGGGAACTAAACAAACAAGCCCTTGTTTAACACCTTTCTCCGACTCTCTGCACCTGCTTAAAAGCGCCACGTTGCGATCCTGACCGTGGAAGATACGCATCGTACGGTCGTACTTCCTCCAGTCATCTCTTGCAGATTTTGCCGGTCGCGTAAGTTTACTGCAGCCCATCATCACGGCTTCCCGGATCGGGCTAGAAGCCGCACAAACAACCCAACCGCAGCGGCCGAGACGGAAGCCCAACCCGCCGCCCGCAGCCGCACGCACGCGCGACTCGAGGCCATCCGCCGTCGCCCTCCTTCCCCCGCAGGCCTCACCCCAGATCGAACCAAAGAGGAGGCAGCAACCACCGCACCGCACGCCACTGCGGCGCTAGGAGAGGAGCTCGCAGAAGCGGCGCCCCGCGAGGAGAGGAGATCCGGCGGCGGAGCAGGTCGGTCGGTCGGAGATGGGAGTCCCGGCGTTCTACCGGTGGCTGGCGGACCGCTACCCGCTGACGGTGTCGGACGCGGAGGAGGAGGAGCCCGTGGAGCTCGAGCCCGGCGCCTTCGTCCCCGTCGACCTGCGCCGCCCCAACCCCAACGGCCTCGAGTTCGACAACCTCTACCTCGATATGAATGGCATCATCCACCCCTGCTTCCACCCCGAGGGCCGGGTACGCATTCGATCCTGCTCGCTCGATTCCGCACCCCGGAATAAAAAATTCAAGTGTTTGCTTAGCTCTCGATCTCACGGCCTCGGGTTTCCTCCCTGCAGCCGGCGCCCACCACCTACGACGAGGTGTTCAAGTCGATTTTTGATTACATCGACCACCTCTTCGGCCTCGTCCGCCCCAGGAAGCTCCTCTACATGGCCATTGGTGAGTTGCTGCTACTTTGTCACGTATAGCTGAGTAACAAGGTCGGTCATTTTTTTTTTTTTTTTGGTCATGTAGATGGTGTTGCTCCAAGGGCAAAGATGAATCAGCAGAGGTCCAGGCGCTTCCGGGCTGCTAAGGACGCGGCTGATGCGGTAAGGCTACAACACAACTGTTCTGTGGTTGTTTGGCTTGTGCAAGTGGTGACAGCCATTTTCTCATTTTGGTCAGGCAGCGGAGGAGGAGAGGCTGAGGAAGGAGTTTGAGGCAGAGGGTAGGACTCTAGCCCAAAAGGAGAAGTCGGAGGCAATCGACTCCAATGTCATCACTCCAGGGACGCAGTTCATGTATGTACTATCTACGGCGCTTCAGTACTACATACAGTTGAGGCTGAATCACACGCTTGGATGGCAGTCTGTTAAGGTGTTTACGTTTACTATGCTGGTTTGGAATTTTAAAATTGTTCTCAAATCCTAGTTAGGTACTAACCGAGATCTGCACTGTGTGTATTTTTCAAGATAATTTTGTCTGATTCCAATGTCCCTGGAGAGGGAGAGCACAAAATTATGTCATACATCCGCCTGCAGCGCAATCTTCCTGGCTTTGATCCCAACACACGCCATTGCTTATATGGCCTGGTAAGTTTGCTTCATTTTTAAACTACTAGTATTTCTGTTTAAGCTTAATATGTGTTGCACATTACCCACTCTATTCTCCAGGATGCTGATTTGATTATGCTTGCTCTAGCAACTCACGAGATCCACTTCTCAATTTTAAGAGAGGTAAAACTTCTTATTGTTCTTTGTTGGAACATATATTTATACGCATCTAGCTAGGGGCAAGTTCTGGACCCTAATTTTGTCCTCTTCTCATGGTAAATTAGGAGTAATCCCATAATTACAGAATTCAACTGACTTTACAGGTGATCTCCATGCCAGGGCAACAAGAAAAATGTTTTCTTTGTGGTCAAGTTGGGCATTTGGCTGCTGAATGCAGAGGTCCTAGTCAGCCTGATAATTCTGTGGAGCTACCTCCTATTCATAAAAAGAAATACCAGGTACTCTGAACTATATGACCGTTTTGATCCAGTAAATTTGCTTCAGATGTTATTTGTAATTCATCTTTTACTCTTGTTGATTCACTGTGAATATTTTCCTGTTGACAGTTTCTTAACATATGGGTGTTGCGTGAATACCTGGCAAAGGATTTGGAAATTGTAGATGCTCCCTTCAAGATAAACTTTGAACGTCTTATTGATGATTTTGTGTTTATGTGTTTCTTTGTTGGCAATGACTTCCTTCCTCACATGCCAACTTTGGAAATTCGTGAGGTGTGTTGATCGAAAGCATCCATTATATTTTTTTGCGCTTATTTTACTTGCAAGATGATTTGTTTATAACTGTGATTAATTGCCAACTGTATTCTGTAGGGTGCCATTAATCTTCTCATGAGTATCTACAGGTCGGAGTTCACGTCGATGGGTGGCTACCTAACTGATGGGGGTGAGGTAAGGTTTATCAGATGCAAATTCTTGTATTGTTTGAACTTTGAAGCCATGCAGTTGCAACATTTTTTGTGGTGGCAAATACTATATAGGAAACTAGTCCTGTAGTCAGCTTTATAGTGAACTATTGCCTTCCTTTAACCATGTGATACATACTATGATATGTGATATATTAATAGTGTATAATCAGACTACTATTTAGGGAAAGCAATTTAGATAGGAATTCTCTCTTCATGGTTATCCTGTCATCTGTTTTGTGTCAGAAAGTCAGAATGTTAACACTACATAAGCTAAAGTGGTACCAATCCAATCAATTTGCAAATTTGGTATTATGTAACCATATTGGTTCAAAATGCAATGTGTGGAACTGTGGAATATGGTTGGTAGGATCCAGTGAATTACAGAAATCACAGTAACATTGCTATTGTACCATTGCCTGTGAAAAAGAAACTGTTTCTAGAATGTAGGAAGATGGATCCGATATTTTTACTAAAGTACCAGGTGACTTTACTGTGTTTGGCAAGTAGGTTGAATATTCCTTATTTAGTCTGCCCCTCTGGGCTATCATGCTGCTCAATAGCATACATGTGTAAGATAGTGAAACATTTGGGAGAAAGCCCCTCTTCATTCTCTGATGCAATGCTCAGATCTTCATTCTCTGATGCAATGCTCAGATCAAGTGTCCACAATTGAAAGTTTGGTTTATGATGATGACTCATAAAATCATAATAAAACCTTCAGTCTCATCATTCAGCAGTAGATGATGCTCTGCCAAATTCATGGATCCCCATGGGGTCAAGGCCTGAAATCTTGACATTTTCTCCATTCTAATGAAAAGGTTATATTGGACCGAGTGGAACATTTTATTCAGTCTGTTGCGGTCAATGAAGAACAAATTTTCCAGAAACGGGCACGCATTCAACAGGTAATTCCTAGCTGTTCGTCAGCCAATGCGTTTTTTGATTTCTGTATTCCTACTTTATGCATGCAAATATATGATCATCGTGAAGATCATGAAATCATTTTATAGTGAGATTATGTTACTTCAGTTATTCTAATAATCTTAGTAGGCCAATCATATTATGCTATAACGATATGTTTATTGTGCAACTTCATTTTTTAACATGATATGAGCATGTTAAGATACTGTAGCGTTGATGGCTTTAAAAAAATGATTAATACCTTTTTAGTGAACTTCTCAACAGGAATCAATTTCAACTTCCACATGAGTATACATCTTCAAATAATTTGAAAATTTATGTCATTTGAACCTTACCATATGTGTTAATACTTAAATGTACAACCACAAAAGCTTGTTAGTTAGATCTTTGCATTGACATTGCTATCTTAGAAGACAAATTAACTTCTGATTGCTAAACCACAGGCACGCGAGAACAACGAAGAGAGGCATAAAATGCAGAGAGAGCATTCTGAGGAGAATCAATACGTGGATAAGGTCTATATTTTTTTTTGTCCTGTGAACTGTCTGAAACTCCGAATATGTTTGTTCAGTAATGTCCGATGTCTCTAATATCTGTAAGGAAGTATTAAAATCGTTGGATGTCCCTTGCTCTATTTCTTCCTTCAGGTGAAGTTAGGAGAGCCAGGATACAGGGAGCGTTATTATGCTGAGAAGTTTAAAGAAGAGGCAGAATCAAAACCCATTGATCAAGTTCGGAGAGATGTTGTGAGTTTTCTTGCCAGGCACCATTTTGATTTATGGAATCGCAGCAACTTCTAACTCAATGCCTAAATGTTACTGCTGAAAAAATTGACAGTGGATATATGAAAAGGTTTGCCAGATAATAAATACCCAACAACCAGGTTCTGAATGTTGCCCCTTGAAAATATAAACAGCTACAACTTACAATTAATAATTGGACTAATATTGATGGTTTTGCATTGGAAATAGTTATGGACTGAGTCCACCATCCAGATGCCTCTTCTGGCCTTGCAACAATAGTCTACATTTCCTAACGCTTCACAGGCTGGAATAATCAGCCAGCTGTTTTGAAGTGTTTGTTGCATGATCAATTTGCCCAATATGCTAGGGCAAAAACTTGATTTATATGCTGTTAGTTTGGTTTTGTGAGTGGGTCTCAACCTATAAATTATTCACACCCAAAGCGATTTTGGATTTTTTTTTTTATTTCATATCGATCTTGTTTAAAAATACTGGTCCCAAGTCAAGGGAAAGTAGGGTCATGACTCATGAGGCTGGACGAGCCGTACTAAAAAGATCCAGCCACCAGATGAAACCCAAATAGTACATACTTACAATCCACATACCAGAGCTATGGCGTACTTAATACAACTCCTTTATTTTTTTTTTTTAGAAAACACCACAATCCTTTTCTTTGGTTCATGTTGGGTTTAATCTCTAGGCTACCCCAACTTTCTTGGGATAAAGGCTTTGTTGTTATTGTAGGAATAAGTGGTATACTCATACTGGCTACTGCTATTCAGTTGCCATTTGCTGTCAACCATTGGTCTTGTGTTGTTGTTTATTTGTCTATTATCTATGCATGTTTCAGGTCCAGAAATACGTGGAAGGTCTTTGTTGGGTTATGAGATACTACTATCAAGGTGTTTGTTCATGGCAGTGGTAGGTAAACATTTACCATCTACTGTGAGAATTTGCTATCACATTTCCTGTGGAAGATAAAACATCACTTGGTTGAATGCTAAAGTATTATTCTCCATTATCTCTGATCTAGAACATTATGGCCACTTTAGGTAGGTCCTCTTAGAGTTTCTTAACCATTGTTTTTGAGGCGACGCCTAGGCGTCGCCTAGGCGTTGAGGCGTACCCCAGGCGCCGCAGGACGCCACAGGGTTTTAGTTACGCCATATCGCCTAGGCGTCGCAACGCCTCAAAAACATTGTTCTTAACTCCGCAAACAGATACAAGATATGCATCTAAGATCTAAATTTATGTAACCAGATGACCCAAATTTGTACCTCTATATTTCATTGATACAACCATATGCCATAATTTGCACAGATCAATTGGTTCTTGTTCCATGAAAGTGATAGGAGTATGATCATGTCATCCTCTTCTATTTACGACTTGCAAAACAAATTTTATGACTGAAGAACAAAAACCTCTGCTATTTGTCTGCCATGCAACAAGCTATGCTGCAGTTGTGGTCTTGTGGAATCTCCAATAGGCAGTGCAGTTTCCTGATGTCGCTTGTGTCTCTAGTGAATATAGTTCCTGTTTCCTGATACTGTTTTCTGTTGCTCGTGCATTGATGCCAATTTACTGACATTCAGGGTCCACTGTTTTATATAAATCAATAATGTGACAAACCATTTTTACCTCTGCCATAACCAACATGCAAACCTACAATAAGTTTGACATGCACTTCTCAGCAGCACATGTGCTCTTCTTTAGATCAAACGCTAACTGTGGCTTTTCATCCACATGTCAGGTTCTATCCCTATCATTATGCGCCTTTCGCATCTGATCTAAAAGGCTTGGCCGAATTGGAAATAACCTTTTTCTTGGGTCAACCTTTCAAGCCATTTGATCAACTAATGGGAACGCTACCGGCTGCAAGGTCTGCTACCCCTTGTACAAATGAATCCGTTCCATGTTCAAATGGAAAGAATGTCAAATACAACGAGTTCTGAGATTCCACTATTTATTCTTCTGTAGCTCCAATGCACTGCCAAAATACTATGGGGATTTGATGAATGATCCAGATTCACCATTGAAGTCTTTCTATCCCAAAGGTACCACTAAAAGTACCTGAAAACTGCCCCATGCATAGGGTGATTGTGTATCGATAGAATCATATTTATTCATTGCTTCTAAAGCCTTATGTTACACCTGCAGATTTTGAGATAGACATGAATGGAAAACGTTTTGCTTGGCAGGTAATGCAAATGGATAAGTCATTCTTCTTTCAGGCTATTGATTTTGCTATGTAGAAATATTTATGTTCTCTTTTGCCCAGGGTGTTGCAAAATTGCCTTTTATTGATGAAATGCATCTGCTTGCGGAGACAAAAAAACTTGAAGATACTTTGACAGTATGTATATGTTGCAATCCTTATTTTTTTAATTATCTGGGCTTGTTACTTTCATTTTGGTTGAGCTTTATCTTCTTTCACAGGAAGAAGAGAAATTCAGGAACAGGACTATGTTTGACATAATTTATGTTAGAGATACTCATCCATTGACCGCTCAGATTATGTTCCTGTATCAGAACTACTACCATCTATCAAGAACAGACCCTTATGTTATTCCCATTGAGCCTGCTGTTAGGTTGGTAGAAATGCTAGATACATTGATTTGGATTATTTTGTCCTCGGCATTTGTTTACTGTGTTTCTGTATGCAGTGGTGGAATGAATGGATTCCTATGTTTATCTGAAAGGAACTGGTATAGTGTCACTTTAACTTCTCCAGTTAAGGGGTTCAATGGCATTGCTCAGAACAGAGTTTTGTAAGCATCTTATTGTGTAAAGGCATATTGTAAACTAAAAGCCACCCTTTAAATCTACTAGAAGTATTATGTATAATTTTTTTCCTATTATTTTCCAGGAATGCTACCTATCTTAATCCTCAGTATCACAAACACATCCCAGAGCCTCCAGCAGGGGTCATCATACCTGCAAAGGTATTTGCTAGCACTGCACCCCAATGGTTTCCCTTATGTATGTATGTATGGTTCAGCCTTTTTGATACCACCAATACAAAAAGGATATCTTCTTTCCATTTTGGGAAAGAGTAATTGCTGGCTCGTAAGTGAAAGTATAATATTAGGTGAAGTGTTGTTTAGTATCTTTTTAATGTTTATTGTTTACTCATCTGTTTCTTTTTAACATTTCACGGTTGCAAGACACAAATGCCCACTATTTAGTGTATAATGTTATTTTGCCCACTTATGTGAAAAATGTTAATGATTATATATTGATGTGGCCCACTGAACATTTTTATAAGTTGACAATTTTCAGAGCACAAATGCACAATAATCTATAATGCAGAACAATAAAGGCAGTAGCGGGGCTGACAAAAATTCCAGAGGGGGTGCAAGTTTAGAAACTAAACCCAAAACTTTATTTAGTTTTTTTGTTACTGTACCAAGCATATAGGGTGTGAATGGTTTTTTTTATTATATTTTTATTATTTTTTTCCCAAGAAAACAGCAGGGGGGCTCCCCCACTGTTGGATTTGGTAAAAACACAAAAACAACCACTGTACAAAAGGAAAGGAGAACACTTCAGCTAAGCTCGAGCGAGGCTAGAACAAGAAGAAAAACAAAGAACTGATTGCTTGTTTTCAGAAATAATAAAGTTTAGTGTTCACTTAAGGTATTTTCTAATGGCAGAAGGGGGCATTATTCATGTTTGCACTGTTATGACCTTTATATAAGTATGTTATCATTATCAATTGAACTATATGGTGGTATTTCGTTTTTATCAATTTCGATGTTGGTTTGCTATAAGCAGTTTAAAGATAAATTCATGGAACAAGTGTACCATTTTGTAGATACTGAAACCTAGTGATTTCAAACCCTTTCCTGTGTTGTGGCATGAAGATAATAGTCGCCGACAAGCAAGAGAAAGGTATGATTGATATGTCATAATGCTTGCTTCCACTTGCACTAGAGAATATTCAGGAACTATAGGAGCCTGGGTATCCACTTTAAATGAAATACTATATAAGCTGTGCACTGTTTAGCGAATTTAGATCAGCGCACTTTTACTTCATCCTGACTAGCTTTTCACCCTGTTTTTGTAGCCTGATCAATCTGGTAATCTGTTTGCACCTATCATGATTTCTTTCCATTTACAGGCCTCAGGTTTCTGGAGCCCTTTCTGGTTCTCTCTTAGGAGAAGCTGCACACCGTCTGGTGAAAAACTCCCTTCAGATCAAATCCGGCAATGCTGCTGGGTTACTTGATATGCCATACAGGGGTGCACCCTATGGCCCTGGAAATAGACCAAGGCCTGCTGGACCATTGGGGTATGAGAGGGGTTTTGTGGATAATCCATACCATCCACACATGTCTAGAGGTGTTCCAAACCCTCGTCCTCAGTTTTTTGGTGATTCTCAAGCTAACAGACAACCAATGCGGATACTAGAGCGGCCAAATTCCCGAAGTCATGATGCTGGTATCCGTGCATCAATGTCGAAATTGACAATCCAAGACGGGCCAAGGCCTCATCAAAATAATAGGATGCAGAATTCTGGATACTGGCCCAATCAACCACATCCTAATCACTTTGCCGGACCTCCAGCCCAGCGGCCTATGCAGAACATCAGTTTTATACCTCAGAGACCTTTCCAAACTGGGGGATTCCCACAGCAGAGACCAGTAAATGGGGTTCCACCACCATTACCTCCTAGTAACTGGATTGGGAAGCAACCAAGCGGAGGCCACATGGGTGTACCTGCAAAACCAGCTCCGGATAGGCAGCCTAAGCAGGATAACCCAAGATTGCAACAGGATAAGAGACAGCAAGCTACTAAGGTATACCGTGTGAAAACTCAAGCTACTGATGGCAATGGTTTGTCAGAGTCAGGTAAACAGGAAGAACCTGCAGTGTAACTGGGTCGCTGAGTTGCTGGAGATC
>JAKNSH010328019.1:0-17556 GCA_027790015.1 Cymbopogon flexuosus
CAAAGGTTAGTCCTAGGGTTTCATCAATTATCCAAAACCAAACTAGGGACTTTCACCTTACCCTCAGACTAGGTGAAGTAATTGATAGGCTGATTTCATCTAATCAGAGTGCCTTTATTAGAGGTAGGTACTTTCTGGAGAGTATAGTAGTGGCCCATGAGCTGGTTCATGAGGTTGCTAGAAGCAAAGAGCCTGGTTGTGTCATTAAGCTTGATTATGAAAAAGCCTATGACAGAGTTAATTGGGATTTCCTCTTTGAAATCTTAAGAACTAGAGGCTTTAATTCTGTCTGGATTAGTTGGATTGAAAAATTAGTGAAGAATGGGTCAGTAGGTGTAATGCTTAATGGAGAGGAAAGTCACTTCTTTAAAACAGGCAAGGGTTTGAGGCAGGGTGACCCTCTTTCTCCTCTTCTTTTTAACCTAGTGGTTGATGTTCTAACTAGGATGTTGGCTAATGGTGCTCAACTAGGTTTAATCAAAGGTCTAGGCTCCAATTTTAGAGCTGGAGGGATAGTTTCTCTTCAGTACGCCGATGATACTATTATCTTCTCAGATGACAAAACAGAACACCTCTTGAACCTTAAGAGTATTCTGATGTGGTTTGAACAAATCTCTGTGATGAGGGTCAATTTCCACAAGAGTGAGATAGTAGTGGTTAATATTGAGGAGGAGAGGGCCCATGAGATTTCTCATCTTTTTGCTTGTCCTTTAGGCAAGTTCCCAATTAAGTGCTTAGGAGTGCCTCTTCACTATGAGAATCTGAGGAGAGAGGACCTGCAACCTCTAGTAGATAAACTTTTAGGTAGGATTCTGGTTGGAGAGGCAAATTGCTCTCACATGCTGCTAGGGTTACTCTGATTAAAGCTTGCTTGACTAGTATTCCAATTTACCTTATGTCCTTTATCAAGTTCCCGAAGTGGGCTATAAAGCTTCTTAATGCTCGCCAATTGCCTTTGGAATGATTCTGAAGAAAAACGTACGATTCACTTAGTAAACTGGGACAGTCTTTCTGTCATGAAGGATTATGGAGGTTTAGGTATCCCTAGCCTTAGATATTTAAATATTAGTCTCCTTGCCTCTTGGATTAAGAGGTACAATGTAGACAAACATAAACTGTGGAGACGGTACATTGATTTTAAATACGATACAGATAAACCGAATATTTTAGCTAGTTCGACCAAGGGAGCTTCTCAATTTTTTAAAGGGATTATGTGGGCTGCAGCTGCTACTAAGGTTGGGTATAAATGGAAGATAGGAGATGGTAAAAGAGTTAAATTCTAGGAAGATAATTGGTTGGGGGCCTCTAACTTAGCAATTCAGTATTGGGAAATCTATATCCTTATTAATGAGAAAACCAGCACCATAGCTGAGCTTTGGGATGGGGAAATTTGAAATGTACTTTTAGGAGAGGGGTAAATCAGAGGTTAATGAACTTGTGGGAAGAAGTAGTTCAATTAGCTAGAACTATCACTTTTACTTATGAGGATGACTCCCTCTATTGGCAGTTTAATTCTAATGGTATTTATTCTTGTCAGTCCCTTTATAGGATTATTAATTCTAGAGGCATCTTTCCTGTTCATGTTCCTGCTATGTGGCAAATTAAAGTTTCTCTTAGAGTTCATTTCTTTTTGTGGCTCTTATCTAAAAATAGAAACCTAACTAGAGATAATGTGAATATTATAAAGAAATTAGATAATCTCACTTGCCTTTTCTGTACTGAACCTGAAACAGGACAACACTTATTCTTTGAGTGTGTAGTAGCTAGGCAAATGTGGGCTTGTCTGGCTGAAGTGTTAAATTTGAATGTAGGTGATGACTTTGTTTCTATTGGGCAGCTTTGGCTGAGTAATAAAAAATATGTAGATGCAAATATCTTCTGTGCAGCAACCTTGTGGGGGCTTTGGAAACTAAGAAATCACAATTGTTTTCAAGGTACTCCTTGGATGGATGTGAGAAACTTGCTGCTGCAGATTGCTGTGTTACTTCACACTTGGATGATCCTTTGTCCACAGGACTCGAGGCTGGAATTCTCTTCAAGACTGCTCAAGCTGAAAGAGATCGCCACAAGATCAGCAAAGCTATGTGGCTGAGTCAAATAGAAGATAAATAGGACATGTTCATGTTTGAAACAGCCTTTGACTGGCATGGGGGGAAGGAGCGCGAAGAGGTAGAGTTGAAGCTGGGGAGCCATGGCACTCATGGAGCACCGCCTGGGAGGCGCTGGGAGCGGCTGCTAGGCCCTGGAGCGATGTTTGGAGTCTGATTGCTCGCTGTGTTGGTCTTTTGGTGGCGCTGAGCGTCCTGTCCTGTCGTCGTTTTCGTTTTTCTATTTTGTGAGTTTTGCTCCTTGGAACTGTTTGGACAGGTGTATCCCACTCGAATGCTGTAAACTCGCTTTGTCTTTGCTTAATGCAATGACAGGGGCGTTTTGCCCTTTTACTCTTAAAAAAATGTGCAGGCGGTAAATATATCCTTATGATGATGTTGACGAATCTGCTAACACCATTCCTTCCATATGGAATATATGACGAATCAAGATAAGTCGATCCTGTGTCATAATGCTTGTTCATAGCTCATCATACAAACTAACCCAACAGTATATTAGTGAGTATTAGTTCCATAGAGAGAACTAGGGCAAATAAGCATGAACACTCAGCGAACAAGACTTTATTCGTTTTGAATTACAAGTCACTCTTAACTTTATCCTAGATCTGTTCTTATTTTACTGACGGATTCAAATTAGCTAAACTTATCCTAGATCTGTTCTCACATTAAAAAAAATACACCAACATCTACATAATCAAGTTAAACCCTTCAAATCCACTATTTATGTATCGATAGTGTATTTGTTTAGTACTATAGATGTTGATATTTTGTTTAGAAAACGCATTAAAAGAAATTTAACTTGGAACAAAATTAAATAAGCAACATAAAATTTGGACCGGAGAAATCTTCACTTTTATATATACCACATCAAGCAAGCTGCAGTTGGAGTCATCATCTCACATACTGCTGCAGTGAGCCAGTGAGTCTGTTCCACGACAGTTCCCCGGTTCATACCAAACGACTAGATTAGCACCGTACTAGTAAAAGTTTATACACCATTATTGCTAGTTTTATAATTTCTATGCTTCAGCATCCTTTGGCAACCATGCTATTCCTGAACATCTTCAGCAAAGCAAAGCTCCCATCCATCACCATCCTCCTTGGAATTCACGCTCTTCAAAACAGCTTTATTAGTGTCGTTGTCATCTGACACTTCCACAGTGCGCTTATCTGGAGACTCAATGGCTTCAGTAGTCTTATCCGAGTAAGTCCAGCTTGGAGATTGGAAGGCTTCGATAGTCCCATCTTCGGTAGTCCTATCTGAGGAAGTCAAGCTCTTGTGATGAGAAGAATGCAGTGAAGAAGAGAGGCTTGACATAGCTGAGCGCTGCAGCTTGCTCAATGATAGGCGCTCATCCACCACTCGCTTGAGCAACGAAACGTCCTCACAGACCACAGCCATCTCACCTCTGCAATGAGGTCAACAACATGAATCACAGGGTTGGTTGCAGATTTAGCTCATAAACACTAAGGTAGTCTACTGCTATCATAGCTCTAAATCATTTTAGCAGGCAGGGTGGAACATTATGGTACAGTGCAGACAAGACATTGCTTGAGTTACATTAAAATCAATGAGAATTATTTTAATGTTTGCTGCGATTCCTATTTATCGTAGTGACTATTATAACAGATATTCATCTTAATGTGGGGAGAGGTATGCTCATGAGAATCTTTGAAAGATAAAAAATAGAACAATTCAAACTCTGAACAGGAAATTGAAAACGTTAACAGTACTGAAGTGGCTGAGATGAAATGACAACTTACTGCAGCATATCAACGATTTGGCCCCGCTCAACCAAGAATTCCTTCAACTGTCCAAACAATTTAATTATAAACATCAGTAAACAATTGTTTGTTGTAAAAAAGTTTGTTCTGGAAATTTATATATATGTGCCTGCCTGCAAGACAAATATGTGGACAATAATACATGCCTGTTGAGAACCGAGCCTAGCTCGGATGGCATGCGCTGCGGGTGTGCAGGCTGCCGGCAAGAGTTCGATTCCCAAAATCGGCACTCTGTTTCTCACCGGGATTTATTCCCAAATAAATTTGCAGGTCTCTACGGGATCTGAAGCCTCTCACGTGGATGTGCCACAATGGTCAGGGTGACGTGCCCGTCATGGATATGACTTCGGTTATCTCTCAGCCACGTGCAGCCTCTTCGTATAGGTATATGTCTAGCTTGCGCACTAGGGGTGTGGTGTGTGTGTGTGTGTGTGTGTGTGTGGTGGTGTGAGTTAGTGCATTCTCACCGGGATTTATTCCCAAATAAATTTGCAGGTCTCTACGGGATCTGAAGCCTCTCACGTGGATGTGCCACAATGGTCAGGGTGACGTGCCCGTCATGGATGGACGAAGCCTTCATGACTTCGGTTATCTCTCAGCCACGTGCAGCCTCTTCGTATAGGTATATGTCTAGCTTGGGCACTAGGGGTGTGGTGTGTGTGAGTGTGTGCGTGGCTGCGTGCGTGTGGTGGTGTGAGTTAGTGCATGAGTTCAAATACTACAACTTGTACTTGAAGAGTTGAGGTGTCAAAAAATAATACATGCCTGTACTACTCACCTCAAGAGTATATCATACACAGGAGTATATTATTAGATATAGAACAAATCAGTATCTAAGGAGCAGCATGTTTTATAAAACAAAGAAAAAACACATAAAATCAAAATTTCAAAATTCAAAACCCATATTACTAAGGATTAGGAAACAGGATAATACCTTCAGGTTCTCCTCAGCTTCTTTCTGCAGCTTTCTTGATTCTTCAACAATAGAATTCATCGTCTTTTCCTGTTCATCAAGTAGTGCTTGAGCAGCAGCCTCCTTTTCAATCTTTGCTTTCTTGGCTGCTGCAATTTCTTGTTGTGCAGCAGCCAATCTCTCATCAAGAGTTTGGCGTATCTATACAGATTAAATTTAAATATTAAACTTAGCATTAATTCAGATTCAAACAAAACATGGCCATTATAGGTTTTAGTATTGATGATTGTAAAAAAAAAAAGGCATAAATCAAGTCAGATCAAATAAAAATGAATTAATTCTGCATACGGAAAATAAGGAAACTGCAATTGAACAGAACAACAGTTCATGTTTTGGTATGAAAGGTGGCAGTTCTTCAATATCACACTTTACAAACATAAAAGCTTTTAGTTTATGCAGGATGATAGTCATTGTGCCAACTCCAATGTGATACCAGCACAAAAAAAACAACATACCTCTTCAATTATCACCAGATATTCATTCCTCTCATCTGAAAGCCTCTGAAGTCGTGATTGAAGCTCACGTGCCTCTGTGGTTAAAACAGCTTTCTCGCCAAAAACCTCGCTAGCATGCTGCAGATAGAAAAAATGTCAGATGTCCTGTGCTATGACCCTAGGCAGATCGAGAGGTTTTAAAATGATAATTGATGAGATATTGGGTCAGAGGGAAAGACCATATCATTTGCTTCCTTCGCATGAGTTAACATCTCTCTGAGCTCCTCAACTTTGGTCAGAATACCTGCCCCAGCAACAGATGCTTCATGCTTGGCTACTTTAGCCTTTTCTTCAAGAAGCTCAACATCCTCCATCATTTTTGTAACCAACTCTAGAGAAGGTAACAGATCATTCTGCATTATATCAAAAGCACAAGAATAAGCCGCCAGCCTCAACAACAATATGGTAGTTAATCATTGGAATACACATTATACACAGAAAGTGGTGTTTGAAACTTGAGAAAGCATCAGAAAGTTTAAGAAATATAGCTCGCATATAAGTTTTGACTTTTGAGGAACTATATAATTGCCAGTCCTCATTATTCAGAAAATTCAGGCTCATATGACAAAAGGAGTTTCCTAATAGGAAACTAACAACTTCAACTCAAATCTTTTGGAAAAACATACCGCAGCAGCTTAAATAAAATACTCCCACCATTCCAAATTATAGGATGTTTAGCCTTTTCTTAATACATTGTTTTTCCTGTGTATTAAACTTGGTGCAAGACGACTATCCTCATTTAAAATGACCATGCTTAGTGCATGTTTTGTGTACCTGCGACAAACCAAATAACCCCCAACTAGTATATATGGTGATCGTACATATCTTTTATGCCTGTAAAAAAACTTTGACAATATGGCATGTTTAGCCAAAATTGAGCATGTGGCGTTTTTGAGAAAAACTGAGCATGTGAAATGTCATCCCAAGGACTTGTCCCAAGGACTTGAGCAAAGCATAATACATTACCTTATTGCTTCTGGCATCAGCAACAGAATCCTCAAGAGACTCAATACTAACAGAATTGCTCGAGTAAGTTGAAGCCGTAGAAGCAAAATGATTCAAATTAAGATCAGGAAGCATATCCGCAACATTGCCGGTGTCCTTTTCTATAAATCCAGAAGTCCCAGCAGAGGATTCTTCTTTATCTCGATCAGGAACATCCAGTACAGGAGCAAAAGAATCTTTTTCATCAGTAACCAAAATTCCAGAAGACATGCGGCCATTAGAACCAAGCGGCAAAAGGTCATCATCAAAATTTATGTCCTCATAGCCACTTAAGAACTCCATTGAAGTGTTCTGGGGAAAGGAATCCCCAACTGGAATCATCTTATTAGGATCTTGATCATGGGATTGTGGAGCTATGATATCACCACCATCTTTCCCTGACGGTGGTTGAGAAAAACATTCACTTGATAATCCACCGTATCCAACTTCATTATCTGTGTTAGCCAAGTTTTTCTCTGGATTGGTATTTGAAGATAGGACATCAAGGTTGGCAATCAAATCATGCTGACCGCCATTTGGGATAGGATCAGAATGTAGATTTAGTTGCTCACTGACCCCTTGGATCGATTCAGGTCTTCCCACGTAATCATTGTTTACGTTTTCTTGCTTGCCAGTTTTGACCTCCCCAGAAGAATTGTGTTGCACATAGTGAACACTTGCATCATTCTCATCGATATGTATATCATGTCCTAATTTGTGGCAACAGATAACTCAGTTAGTGTAAATTTAAGATTTTTTTTTTATTGAAAGAAAGACTGGAACAGAACTCCCAATATATTCAACCCAAACCTGAAATTCACTCCCACGGGGAGTCGAACCCAAGATCTGATGCTACTAGAATCATCTAACAAACTCAGCTAGAGGCCCATTGGCAAATTCAAGAAATGTTAATGGTAATATATGGCAACAATATCTAAAACAAAATATTCTTGGTTCGATTAAGTAAGGGCTATGCACAGAACAGCACTAAACTGAACCAAGATTTTGAGTGCGGACTGGTTCAAAGATAAAAAATTACCCACACATAAGAAAGTACAACCTCAACAGCCTTACATAACTACTATAAAGTGACAGGAGCACTGAATAAGTTTAAACACCACTGGTATAGTAGCAAGTGAGCCAAATGACACAATTTCCTGCATGTGTTTTTGGGGACCTTCAACCATATTGTAGACATCTTAATAATAATAACTAAAATAGTACAAGGGAAATACTATCAGTGCAGAAGAATATTCATCAATATATCTTTAGCGCAACTATTTTACTTTTACAGTACAACTAAACTATATATGTAAAAAAACATCATAAGGGATCCTAAAGAACACCTTTAAAGCTTTAACGGGTACAAATACAAATGGGGCAAAATGTTGTTTCCGAAGGGGGAGGTGCAAAAGGCTAAAAGTTTGGTTTTCATACTCACCATCAGATGATGAACTTCCCACTTCACGGGTGCTGCGATTAGCAAACAAAACAGAATCATCCATAGATGGCAACACTTCTTGATGGGTTGACAAAGCTCCAGCCGAATCAGTCATGGACGGCATGACTTCATCAAGGACAGTAACCACTGCGGAATCAACATCTTTACGGTGCTCAATTGCGATAGCCTTCAGTATACGATGATCAACCTGCAGAAAAGAGGTATCAGATAAATTAGACCTCAGGAAACAGCCAGGAACGGCACAAACATTGCAATTCAGGCTGCCCATGAACCCAACAGATAACGCCCTTAAATTTGATCTAATCATCAAATAATCGTGCCCGATCTCTCCAAAACCACTAAAATTGAATCGAATCGAATCTTACCGCAATAAGCAGCTCCTAACCCAACTGGTATTTACCCAGTCCATGTGTGTCCTAGCCTCCTAGCACTAGTCACCCTAACCTAGTACCCTCAGCTACCAAAAACATTCACGAAAAAAAAAATTCTTTTGCAGCCCTTCACACATGACACAAAAGGCTGTACGCGAAACACGGACGAGAACCGATCGTACGCACCTGGGGGAAGAGTTCTCGGAGGGAGCGGAAAACCTCCTTGAGATCGCCCATCTGAGAACCCTAGATGGCAAAGATCGATGCAGAACCCCGAGAACCGAGCTCCCACACGGCTGTCTACGGCGGCGCGGATAGAGAGGATTAGGGTTTGGGCGTTTGGGGTTCCCCGCTGATTGCGTGAGATACCAAGTGAAGAAGGAAAGCGATGAGGTGACCGAAACCGCGGGGGAGGACGGGCTTTTACCAGCTCCCGCTCCGGCTCGTCCCTTACCTTTTTTTCATTTAGGTCCTCCAGTACTTATCTAAAAATACTTACTTACCCGTTCATTCACAAAATAATATAAATCTTGAGGAGTCCATGGATCCTAAATTTAACTCGATTCATTAACATTTATATCTCTAAAAATTTTATTATGATGAAATGTACTCCCTCCGTTCCGAATTATTTGTCGTCGACATCTGGGCACAGAAAACAAGGCAACCCTGCACACCTCTATCGTAGCAATCATTCACCTTGTGCAGTTTTTGGACGGATATGCCATTAATCCACCTTTTGCTGTGAAAAGGTTGCATGCATGTACTGCTACTAGTGTGAGGCTGGGAGACAGCGCTGGTGCGGTAGCTGTGCAGAGCTAGGCTTCGTAGCGGACGACAGTTAAAACGGGACTTGATGCTGTAGCTAGAACGACAGATAATTGGGGACAGAGGAAGTACCTCAAGATTAATCTAATGAGGATGCTTATTAGTATTACAGATATTACGTTTTATATATTTCTTGAATGCTCGAAAAGTGAGATTTACCTTTTTGGAACGTAAAAGGTAAAAAAAAAGTAAAAGGACAAAGTCTATTTTTGGCCATCCAACTTTTGACTAAGTCTAAGAATAACCATCGAACTGCTAGACCATGTATCTTTAACTATTTTTTTACTTAATAATAAATCAAACAAATTTCATTCCACCCTCCTAATTCTGTCCGTCCGCCTCCTCCCTCTGACTCACGCACGTCCGTACGGCCTCCTCCCTCCGGCTCGAACACGTCTGTACGTTGTTTAGTAGGGGAAAGAGAAAATAAAAATTACAGGGTTCCGGATGTAAAAAATATGAGAGAGGAAAGAAAAGTGGAAGGATCTAAATTAAATTTGAGAAACTTGAGAATTTCTAATGTAAAAATTCACTATATGTTATTATATTAGCCTTTTGTGCCGATGGACTGGGCTAAATCGCGAATTGGCTCTTTTTTCTTTTTTTAAAAAAACAACAAAGCTATAAATTACATAAAAAATACGAGACAAACAGAAATTTTAGTAATTAAATATTAGAACATGACGTTGATGTTTATTTCAAAAAAATTTATTTATTTTATTAATGAGAATAAAGGTCTCAGAACGTGTTTAATTATTTATTTGTTATAAAAACATGTTTAATTATTTATTTTTCCTTCCGTCGCAACGTACGGGCATATTTGCTAGTAATTTCTAAAATCAGACACAAAAGTGGTGAGGGGTGGGACAAGGACAGCCAAGGTACGGTTCCAAAACCAGTGTAACATTATTGCCAAATTTTTATCCTCACAAAATATATGTGTTTGAATGATTTTTTTTCTTCTTTTGCAAAGCTGAAGGTTCCAATACAATGGCTAAGACTACTGCAAGTGCCAAAGTTGATACAACTCCTTCCGGTTCAGCAACTATGCACCTACACTCCATTTTCTAAAATTGGCTCAAGTGTATCAATCTCTATAAACTCAGGGAAGGCTGAAGTTCGTTTGAATGCTCAACGACCCCCCCTTCAAAAGAAGCTCCCGCTTAGAAGACCAACCAAAGGCCCTATGTTGTCTTTGCCAACACTTAGTGATGTCATATGAACTATGTGTAATGCCCATGTGTAAATGCGTAATGCTAGACTGTTGGCTTAAGTTCATGTTCCTACCATCTAAACTAGAAATTGAGATGTATAATGCCAGATTGATGGCTTGATTTTACCATGTCAGCATGTGAACTATGAATGTCATATGTATGTGGTGTCAAAACCACCAAGGCGTGGCGTCAAAACCACTTGGACTGCAATCTATGGCCTTTTGTGTCTGGTTTTAGAAATTAAATGGTCAAAGATACATGGTTTAGGAGTTTGATGGTCAAAAATAGACTTTTTCATAGTAAAAATGTGTGTATTATATTAGGAGTCAAAGAACTCGAGTGCTTTGGAGGCCAAAAGCATTTGACTTTTTCTTCACAACTTTTCATTCCTCAAGCCCAATAAGTCACCACCGCCCACCACCCCATTGTGAAGTGGTAGGAGCTTCGCTCCACACTCTCTCTCTTCTCTCTCCCTCGTGCCTGGGCACCCTTTCCTTAATGTGGCACGAATGCCTCCTTTATTACTGGAACCCTAACGCCACCCTCTTGTCGTCCTTACCACCTAGCCTTCCGACCTCTCCTAAGGCCCTTCTAAGCCCGCCGGAGTTAAGGGAAGAAGAGGTGAGAGGCCAAAGATGGAGGAGAATGAGAGGGAGAAGAATCATGTGTAAGAAGGAAATGAACATTCGAGTGTCATTTTATCATTTCTCTAAATTTATTTATTTAAAATTTTATAGTTGTCAATAATTT
Source organism: Cymbopogon flexuosus (assembly GCA_027790015.1). NCBI lineage: Eukaryota > Viridiplantae > Streptophyta > Magnoliopsida > Poales > Poaceae > Cymbopogon > Cymbopogon flexuosus. The sequence continues at coordinate 10,967 of JAKNSH010328019.1, forward strand.
CAGCCCAGGCCATAGCTTAACTAAAATGATCTAATTTTACTCTTAAAAAATATGAAGAGAGAAAATGCTAAGTTTGAGGATTTCATCTACCTAAATTGGAAATGCTTCCTTTCTTTTGTTAAATGTCAAGTAACAAAAAAATTGGATATTTGATGGTTCCACTTTCTTTTGACGACACTTTGCTTTCTTGTTTAGTTGCACTTGTTTTCTATGATTATTGTTGTGCAAAATATGCCTTATTACAATTCGAGTGTTTTTATGGAGATTAATCACACAAAATTTGCAGTCAATGGTATCCAACTATGTCCATCTCATGCTTTTTTTTAGAATGACACAGTACAACGCAGACGCCCACTCATCCCTATGACTATACGTATAAAAATGTGAGCATAGACGCCCTACTCATCCCTGGTGGGCGGGTTCCACCACAAGGAACCTAACTAGCTGATCTATGATCCATCTCATGCTTTTGAGTAGTATTTTGAACATTCTGCTAGTAGATGCGAGTTGTTATAGGAAGCCATGACCGTTGCCAAAACAACACATCTCTCATCAAAACAAAACAAAAAAAATAAATTTGACACAATCTAAGAGCGAAGTTTTTTTTTGTTTTTATTTGTTTACGGGATTACTTCTATTTTTCTTCTTTTTATTAAGTTCATTTGTAGTAGACTAATAGCCTTCGCAAAAAAAAAAAAAAAAAAATCGTTTGTAGTAAAAATTTTCCACAACAATTACACAGAAACGAAAAGGTGACAAGGCGTTTGAATACAAGGACCAGAGAGCCCTTAGCTAGTCAACAAGCATGGTTCGGTTTGCTACCCTCCAAAGTCCAAACAGGCCCATACTGCCATATTTCTTAGCCACAAAGGAAGTAGCATTTGAATGGGGATGGTCTCACATCGCTGTAGCCCGTCCGGCGTCCGATACAGGTGGACACTGCAGCTCACATTGCTACAAACTGTTTCTAGGCTTATATGTATCGATGCTCACGCTTGTCACCATTTGAACACTCCTTTTTTCTTAGTATCTTTCAGCTAGCACACTCCATTTTACAAGGGTGAATAATAAAACCACATTGAGGAAACCTACGAATCCTTTTAACAAGGGTGAATAATGAACCCAAAGATTTATAATCGTAAGAGTAAAAAATAATGACTTCTGGCTTTCTAAAGATGCAAGGCAATCCACAGGTTCCTCACGTAGTTCTCACAACTAAACTAAGGTTCGATAAGCAGTCTTGAACTCCTATGCCAAACAGCACGGGACAAACCTCATGCAACCCTAATGCCATTAACAAGAACACATCTGGGAGTTAGCACATTTTTCATGATTTCATATCAAACCCACGAAAAGAGGATCAAATTGTGAGTTTTGCACATTTTCCATATAGGAGTATTTTTCAACTATCAGTGTTACCTCGGAAAAATTATATAAAAAGAATGCATGGGTCTGTGCAAAGTGGTTTCTTAATAAGGGCCTGTTTGGTTCATGGGACTAGGGATTAGGGGCTAATAAAAAATCAATAGTCCCAGTTAGCTCTCTTGAGAGACTAGTGGAATAGGAACTACTAGTCCCTCTTTTAGTCCTTATGTTTGATAATTTAAGGACTAAATGGGACTAAAAATTAGTCCCTAGTCCCATTGGAACCAAACAGGGCCTAAATTGGTAAAATGTACCAACCAGATTTCCATTCCTTGAATATGATCATGTGCATGAACCTTGCAATAAATCAAAACAGAACTGATTCCAACATGCTCAAAGATTGAATAATCAGCTATACTGTACTACAAAATCATCACAAAACAATGGTCCGGACATGTCAGCTGTAGTATCTCGCATTTCTCAACACATATTAAGTTGTGCGAGTAATAGATGCATTCTTGGGTAGGAAAAAAGGCAACATATCCTATGATGACACCAAATCCAGATATCAGAGCACCAGACTAGCTGGAGAAACCAAAGTGGGGACATACTAGTTACTTTACTTGGTGATTACCAGACAAACCCTCTGATAAAAGCAAAGGCATTGTAACACAACACATCAGCACAATCTGCTACCTACTTAGAGCATCTCCAAGAGTTCGCAGGATTGCTGCCAACTTATCATCCAGCATCTGAGCTCCCTAAAGTACAACAAAATTCACCCTGGCCTGTTTAACTATCAGTATCCAATATGAACAGCCATGCTATTGAGGGCATTCATCTGCTTCATAATAACACAATTACACAACACCGTGCAAGATCGATATCAACAACCACCAAAGATTGATAGAAATGAAAGGAAAGCCACCAGAGGTGCTAGAGATACTAATTGCTCTAGACCTCCAGCAAGAATATATCAAAGGTGAAAGCAACATACTCCCATACCTAGAAATTAGAAACACCATGCTGCAATGGCACTTCGGCATCCAATAAGCAACGACTAGTACATCAAGTCGGTGGGCCCATCAATTTATGTCGATAATAAAAACAACATAATTCATCCGTTACTTGTGGCAACACCAACATATGCACCAGCCATACATGCCAGTATGCCACAATACCACAGATCCCAAATAAACCAACAAAGCACCCGAAAACATATAATAGCAAACAAGATGGAGTAACTGTAATAAATAAATAGGATCCATGAAATAAGTTCAGTCCAGTTTCAAGGGACAGCTTCACCTGACCCTTCCAACAACACTGATACCAAAGTTTCCACGGAAGCTAACTGATGAACCGCAAGGCTAGATCACCAGGCCACTTGGCTCAATTCAAATAGTGGAGCCACGGTGCATTCTTTATAATTAAAAGTTTAACATAGCTGCTGGACATCCAGATGATTACTGGAGTAGCTAAAGCTATTTATTTAACCTAAGCATGGTCAATCATCCTGCTCAACCTTAACACTCTGCAGCTTTGAATCAAGCTCGTCCTCATTGTCCTCAGCATCCTCATCATCACCATCATCAGGCTCTCCATCAGGATCGTTCTCATCTAGTGAGCCCAGTACATCCAGGGATTTCTCACCAGCCTTTAGAATTTCCTTCACCTCATCAATCCCTTCATCCGAGATGAAATTTCCATTGATGTTCAGTTGCACAAAACCTGGTTTATTTGTGACTGCCCGCGCAAAGCACCGAGCTCCAACCCTCTGCAGCATGTTTGTGCTCACGTCAAGTTCCTTGAGATCTGTGTGGCCATCTTCCAATGATTTTGCAATAATCACAGCACCATCATCCTTCAGTTCATTTTCAGCCAAGGTCAGCTTCTTGAGTGACTGCATTGCTGCTAGGCATTCTGCCAAAACCGGGGCTGCTTTGGCATTTATTTCATTTCCAGCAAGTTCAAGGACCTCTAGCTGTGGTGCAGACTGTTTGAGGGCAACGGCAATTGCTTCCGTACCCTTGTTCTCAAGATTAAGGTCACTGAGATAAAGCTCAACAAGATCAGGAAGCTTTGGAAGGGTTTTGCTGAGAGCTAACCCTGCATCAACACCAAATAAGTTGTCCCTAAGATCAAGTTTCTTCAGACGAGTGCATGTACCTAGTGCCTCAGACAATGCGACTCCACCATCAGATCCTATCCGTGTTGCTGAGCACCTGAAACTCTCCACATTTGGAGAACGCTTAACCATCTCAGCAATATACATAGCACCTTCATCTCCAGTCATATTGTTGTGGAAGTGAAGAATCTTAAGCTTCTCAGTTGAAGGAATAAGCTCAGATAGAGCTTTTGCAGCTTCCTCTGATATGCCATCATTCATCACATAGAGTTCTTCCAGGGATTCCTGTGATTTCAGGAGCTCACTGAAGGCCCTAACACCCTTCTCACCCAAAGCATTGTCAGAGATGTTCAGATATCTCAGTACAGAACCCTCCAATGCTTTGGAGAATATGCGCATCACGTCAAGAGCTTCATCCTCAGGCCTTCCTGCGACAAAATCTGAGATATCTACCTCTGTGAGCTGATGCTTGACTGATTCGAGAATTGGCCCAGCAACATTAGCAGCATCAATTCCAAAGCTCCTGTTGCTAAAGCAAATTTTTTTATACGGATTTCCTGGTTTGGTAAGTGGACTCAGCAGTTCCTTTGCTTTATCTGCCTCAATAAAAGCACGTTTGCCACCAGATATATCTAGTACAGTATCAACAGGCACAAGAGGTGTATCAGCTACAGGTGCCTCCAATTCTGCAGAAGCCCTTGGACCTTTTTTCAGGACTTCCAACATCATCTTACTCGTTTCCTTTGCATATAGCTGGACAGCAGAACTCCCATCACCATCAGGCTCCCTTTTGAAATGCTCATCAGCCGAGGCAAAGCAAAGTTCTTCAATCCTTTTTGCATTCTCATGAGCCTCTTGCTTGCCCAAAAGACCATATTTGCGAGAGAAAATAGTCTCTGTGGACAGGTTCTTTGTCATTCTCTCAACAAGCAAGATACGTGTGCTTTCACTTGGTGGCCACAACTTTATAGAGAATGTCCTGGGTTGAAAATCTTGCGTTGAATCCATGTGACAAGCTCGAACTTAACGCAGCAACCTATAATAGTAGAACACATAGAACACAATGTCTTAGCCTTGCTTTGATAACATAAGATATTGCCGTAACGGAAAATACAATAAACCAACAGTATGAAGCAATTAGATTGTATTTCCTGGTATCTTCAAGGAAACAAACAATAGTACAGTAGTAAACAAAAAAAAGCATGGCTAACGACTAAAGTTTTTACCACTAAAATACCAACATTGATTTAGCCATGTACAGGTCATACTGGGCTCTTCAAATGACTCCAATTCAATTAGATGTGCATCTAATCCAAACAATATATAGTCCACATAGTTTTCCTGGAGCCTTCAGCGCAGGGACGAAGCGAGGAAAAAATTTAGGCCGGGCTGAAGAGAAGTCTAGTAATGACTTAGCTCTACTATGATCCTTTATAATAGACAAATATATAATAGCTTGAATCAGTTTTAATATTAAAAATGTTGATTAACGATGAAATTCATAATATACCTCATGAAAAATAAAGAATGCAGTTCATTCATACCGAAACGTCCAACTAACTAATACACATTATTCATCCAAAGTGGCAATCTACACAAATAGACATAAATGCTTTTGCAGGGTCTTTGAATGACCAACTAAAAATACATAAAATAAGAAAAGTCAGTGGAAGCCAAAGTGAAAAATTGCAATTCTTATTTACAAATGATCAATTACAGCGGTTGAACATAGAATTTGCACATAAAAGAGTAGTAGAATATATGAGTCAAGGTGATGTGACGGGAGCTAATCTCATACGGCACCTAATATAAACCACATGCACATGCACCTACATACAACCGCAAGTCTACATGCACGGTATGACCATCTCCATTCACGGCCAAGAGATTGAGTGAAAGTGGCCAAAGTGCTGCATAGATTAGCCAAAAATTAAGGAGGGGCTTAAGGAGGGCTCTACATGCACGGGAGCGGTAGCCCGGGCTCAAGCCCCCCTTGCCCGGGTGCTAGCTTCGTCGCTGCTTCAGCGGCCTCTGTGATTGACTCGTCATTGCAAGCATCTGTAGCCCACAGTTCTATTGAATCGGGGCTCTCTGGCCACCCGCTCTGCGCCTCCACTGTGTAGGTTCATTTTTTCTTTCCTTCTTCCATTTAGTTTTGCTTGCATACTCTTTAATCCATGACCTGAACAACACATATGCTAGATGGGGCTATTCGAGTGGTAACTGAGATAAGTTGTGGCACTTTTTATTATTGTGTTTTGAGATGAGATGCTTTGCTAATCACCTAATTGTTAACACATACAATTTGCAACTGCATAGTGTCACCAGGAAGTTGGCCCCTGCTAAGTTTTCCCTCACGCTCCGCCAATGTTGATTCACTAAACAAAGATATAGGCTGAGAGGCATTTCATAAGTGGTTTGATTATGACCTTCTGTATGTAGGAAATCAAGAAATCATTTACTCTGACTAGAGTGCATAGGATTTGGCAAGTTCAAATAGAAAAAGAAAAGGATCTCTTATGCTATTATGCATCACGGGTTTATGGCACTTAATTTGCTAATCTAGATATTTGGCATACATTGCCTGAAACATCAATTTGCTAATCTGGATATTCAGTATACATTGCTCTACACTAGCATATAAACTAACGAAGTCACTGTTCAGCTGAACCAAACAAGCAAGCAAGGGTGAACGCAGTAAAGGACATAGGTGTACACCCGATAACTTCTCGAAAAAAAATCGAAACTAGTAGAATATAATACGGAGTACATGTATACACTTGTAATTACGGAGTAGATCAGATCCGAATACAAATAGCTTAAGTTAGGGTTTGGGTGCTCAGCTTCGCACAGCACGAATGGAAGAGAAGAGCTGGGCGTACCTGGCGGAGATCGTCGCCGGCGAAGGGCCCGAAGAAGACCTGGCGAAGGGACTGGTAGATGCCTGGGCACCTGGGCGGCGGCGGCGGCGGCGGGCGCCCAGTCGTCGTCACGAGAGAGAGGGAGCGCACACGCTGTCCTGTATGGCAGTGCAGTCAGTGCAAGCAGCGGGGTCGCCGAGGACTGAGGAGGAGTGCGATTGGGGGAGGACTAGGGAGAG
>JAKNSH010328153.1:0-11805 GCA_027790015.1 Cymbopogon flexuosus
CCCTGCGGGCCCCCCCAAAATTGTTCTTCTTTTTTTTTTGGGACCACCCAAGAGTCATCTTTAAAAAAAAAAAAAAAAAAAAAAAAACTCCCCAGAGTCATTAAAAAAAAACTCCCCAGGGTCCCCCATGGAGGAAAAGAAAAGCGCATAAAAAGGGTGAAAAAGAAAAGAAAAAAGAAGAGTTGAAATTTCTCCATGAAAACAGGAGCAAGAAAGCTGAAAGTTACTCGAATCTTGGCATTTTGGGACCGCGGGCTGCAAGCAGAGGGTTCGGCTTGGCTTGTCCTTTATTCCAGGCCTTCGCTGTCGTCAGAATCAAATCACGGCCAATTCCTCCTCTCACGCATCATTTTCCCCTCTGAAAGTTGGGAACGCGATGGACGTCAGTGCATGGAGGCTTTCAGCATCCAGCATCGTTTCGTTCCCCAGCGATATACTGCATGCGAGTAGTCCCACTCGCTCTCATTCTCGCGAAAGACGAAACGGACCGGAGGATGTTGGCATGCAGCATGTTGCCGCCGGCAGATCCTGCCTGCACGACGACTACTGGTACGAGTACTATACATTCTTCAGAATAATAATTCATATATGCAGCTTTGATTTGCTTTGCTTGAGCCAGTAGCAGCTGTAGCTGGGCATCGACCGATCAGCCTCGGCTTTTGGTTGGGTGGTGCGAGACGAGATGCCAAGATGCGTCGCCTACCTCCACCTCAACAGTATAGATAGACAGAAATCTTATCCAGCGCATGCACACTACGCACGGGCTCAGCTCCGCATGTCTCCTCTTTTAAGCTCCTCCAGTCGCTTCTGGGTCCCTCGAATAATGCAGCAGAGTATGTACATGGCGATCGGAGACCGGCCGTTCGGTTCGACAACTCGGCACGCACAGTGACACGATCTCTGATCATCATCTCTCCCCCCGTCTTTTTTTCTTTTGAAGGTACATCTCCCTCGTCTTTTTTCTTGGGGAAAATAAAGACAACGTCCACGAGCTCAAATAAGTGAATCGCTTTAGAGCTTGCTGTTCTGGTTCCAAACGCCAGCTGCAAATGAAGCCTACGACATGGCCAATTACTATGCATTTGTGCTTCAGCTAATATAAGAACATAAGGATTATTGACTTGTGCAGCGATTATTGACGGTGGAGGGTCTCAGTTGGGAACATGTTCTTTACCAATTCAGATCAGCGACTTGGAGCATGTTTCTTGGACACTTGTCGATCCGTTGCAGCTATGCTCGAGGACGATCAGCTACTAGCTCTGTAGATAGCGTTGAATATATGCTACAGCCAACAAGGGTAGGCTCCAACCAATGAGCGATGAATACGTGGTGGTAATAACTAACCACAGCGTATACTTCTAGGAAAGTGAGCCCGTGTATATGCGTATAGTATGCGATACCCTATCCTACTCCTACCCCAGAAAATGAAAGTCTGAAGCTGATCCAACAGTACGAGATGCCCACGCGGCCACGCCGTCTTTACCAACCAGATCCTTAAAGCGTGCAGGACGGCGGCACCGGGAAAAGTGACGCCTACCCTGCCTACACCAGCTCGGCCATCCATCCATCCAAACCCCAAAGCCAAACGGCCGCCGGCCGGGTTGCATTATGCATGGCGACGCCACACGACGTGACGATCGGCATCGGTAGGCAGCAGGCAGGTTAGTGGAGGAAAGCGGCGACGCGGCAAAGCGGGTGCGACGGACGGCCTACGATGCCCTGCAGCGCCCGGCAAAGCGGGTGCGACGGACGGGACAGCCAGCGGCGACGCGCACTACCACCGGTGCCGGTGGGTACGCATCGCCCATCGCAGCGCACAGCGCGCGCCGGCGGGCACGCAGGGATGGCGACGCGCCGGCCGGGGCGGATCACGACGGCGCCCCGGCCTCGTGTTGCCGTCACGTTCGTTCTTTCGCCCAGCCCAGCCGGATCGGATCAGACGGCGCGTGCCTCTCAGCCGGCGGCCGGGCGCCGGCGCGACGTGACTTTTATGCCGGCGCGCGCGCGTCTGCCCCACGCGCCTCTCCGCGCTTTTTTACTACGTGGCGGTGCCGCTGGGGCTTTTTGCCGTCGTGGTGGTGACTCCCGGTGTAACGGAGCTGTGTGGTTCAACTTGTTTTGGCAGGCGAGAGATGATAAGGGAGGATCGTACGAGACGATAGGGGCAAATCGTACGAGAACGATTCCAGTAGATTTCCCACTTCGATAGGGAGGATGATTGGGTTTGGTTCGATTCGCTTGGAATTGGAATTAACTGTGTCCGGCGTACAGAATCTCCGAATAATACAGGCCAGCGCTTTTGCTTTACGACAATACACAAAGCCTTTATATTCCTCTCCACTTTTTTTTTTTGAGTTGCAGGGCACTAGCACTATGCTATAACAGTCCGTATGCATTGCAACAGGAGTGCAGGACATAAAAAAAAAGTTCACAGTTCAGTGCCTAAAGCGTAACGCACTCGCGGAGTCAGGACTCAGAACGTGCACATCACAAAACACCCACATCCTCCGGTGATGACCTTTATTACATAAACACTTCCAGAAATATCAGGCTTTTTACCATAAGGGCAGGTATATTGATGTTGTCTTATAACTTGTCTCATAGAGTGCCACATAATTTAAAATGATTTAATAGATAATATGTACAATCATTGTTATTTTAAGTTGTCTCATAGCAACTCGCAATTTCTTAATTTATAGAGAGAGTAAAAATATGATTGTGAGGTGTATGACAACAATATGTCATGCAATTGTAAAATAGTTGTCTCATAATTCTAAATTTTAGTTCATGAGGTGGTTGTTTCGTGAAACAACTACCTCGTACTCTCTCTCCTCTTTTTTTCCTCCACATCATTAAAAATCCTATGTGGCAATGCATAAGGCGATTTATAAAACTGCTTACATGTAGCAATGTATCTGTCCTAACTCCACACAGAACAACCTCATCACAGACATCACACAGACATGCCGTTCGACATCTCGTTCTTTTTTTTTTAATTGAGCGAGGACATCCTTGTTCATAGTCTAAAAATGTAATCAAACTGATGTAAATCTGTCTTGTTATTCCCTCTTATACGAAATGGTACATGATAATGCTTTTGCTAAGTTAAATACTTCATCATTATGGGGAAAATCTAACATGGCTGCCTTTATATACCAATGCTCCTACTAATTTAAATACTCCATCTACGTACGAATACGGTTCAAAGGGGTCCTACGTTTGTCCTAAAACGAACACAACTTTAGGCCTTACATAGTCACAAGTGTAGTGCAGCAGCTGCGCTCGACGCTCCTGTTCACGGATACAAGTGTGCCAGTTTAGTTAGTACTTCCACCGTTTTTTGCATGCCATATTACCTTTGTTCTACGAGGTAAAAAAAATGATAACAGCAAGTAATCACAAGATTCATATAACCACCTATATATTGTGAAACTATACAGATTTTTGTTAAATGGATGGTTAAAGATAACGGAGGGAGTACAATCAAGCTTGATCGGACAAAGAGAGAGCTTCTTGGACAAACAGATCGGCCTATGCTTTGAAGTGAAGTGGCTATGGCTCCAGAAGACGGACACCGAGCGTGCCTGGGCAGCGCTACCACTCAAGCAATCTAGGGAAGCGAAGGCATTCTTCAGAGCATCCACCTACACCGTGGTTGGCAATGGCCGGGACACTTTGTTCTGGCACGACAGTTGGATCCAAGGCGTCTCCATCAGAGCCATGGCTCCAACATTGTTGCAGTTCGTGCCGGCAAGAACAGCCGCAACGCTAACGGTGGCCGGTGCACTACCTGGGAGGAGGTGGGTGCGCACGATTGAGGGAGGAATAACTGCACCAGCCGCGGCCGAGTACCTCCAGGTTTGGCACGCCGTCAATGGGGTCACCTTGAACAACAACCCGGACAAGCTCATCTGGCGATGGAGTTCGGACGGGAGATTCTCGGCACACTCAGCCTACCAGGCCCTGCACATTGGGTCTCATCCTATCCCGGGGTGCGTCCGAGTTTGGGAAGTTTGGGCGCCGTTGAGGATCAAGCTATTCCTGTGGCTGGCGATTCGCAGGCGTCACTGGACGGCAGACCGCCGTCGACGACACGGGCTTCAGACTCATGACAAGTGCTTCCTGTGCGATCAGCAAGACGAGACCATCGATCACATAGTCGTCGAATGCCCTTACGCCAGGCAACTTTGGATCGAGGTGGCGGCGGCACTAGGTGGTCACATACAGGTACAGCCGGCTGGTACCATCGAGGAATGGTGGACAGCTTGGCGGGCGTTATGGCCGCCGGCCTACGCCAAAGGGGCGGATACGCTTCTTGCGCTCATCGCCTGGGAACTTTGGAAGGAGCGTAACGCTCGGTGCTTCAGAGGGGCGGCCACGCAGTTACTTTCGCTCAAGGAACTGATCAAGAACCAAGTGGAGCTGTGGATCACAGCCGGCGCCAAACATTTGGGGTGTCTAGTTCTGAGAGTAGTCGGTTAAGTATTCGGGCACAAGAGGTGGGGTGTTCAAACGTCAATCTGTAAACCACCTCTAGTCGCGGTGTTGTAACAAAAATTTTTTCTCTACTTAATGAAAACACACGCAAGCCTTTTGCGTGATTGAGAAAAAAAAAATTCTATTGTGCTGGTCTAGTGGTCCTGTACCCTTTTGCAGCGTCAAGATAGCATATAAATTTCATAGCACCTTATGATTGCTTTCGTAATTATTTCTTTCATATAGGCCTCCACTGTAGCCAGTGCTTGCCCAGTAGTAGTACTTCAACTTTGATCACATTGCGGCAAAGTAGGAGTAAAAAGCAATCCAACTTAGGCACATTGCGATTTGCGAATGAGACGGCATTGTATTTTGCATGAAGGACCAGGAGACAAGAGACAAGACACGAACTTGTTGTCTGCATCATCAATCAAGTCAGAAGGAACACAATCCTATTGGCAGAAAATTTTTGTTGCATTATTTCTTCACCTCGCTTTCCACGAGATCACCGGCTAGTTAGGGGAAAACGCAAGTAAAACGATTACAACACGCGCACACTCCACTATTGATTTAAGCATAATAATATATAAGAGGAAAAAAAAAGCTCCCTAGAAAGACGGGTACCCAACCATACCACCACCATATAGCAGTATCTGGTGGTATAGATCTTTACAACCAGGGCTGCTCAGTCAGATCAGCCACACGGTTCTTTTGTGTTCAATTCATCACCGGAAAATTTTTTTCTGTAATAATCAGATGAGACTCCATCGCAATAAGGAGGGGTTGGGGGGCAAAGGTTTTTTTTCGTCGACATCGCAGCAGTAGGCTCTCACACCGTGTAGTTCTGCTGGATGGTGTCGATGTCCAGCCCCTTGAGCTTCACCACCGACTCCACGTGGCCCTTGAGGGTGTTGAGCTCCCTCAGCCTCGCGATCTCAGCTCGTCTCTTGGCCTGCTCAGCGATCTCGGACAGCTCGCGGTAGCTGCTCTTGTCGTTGAACAGAGTGTTGGTGGCAGCCTCTGGCGGCTGGAGGCCGTGCAGCGTCCTCTGTGCGGTGGCCCATTGCGCCTCCCTCTCTTCCCGTCCGTAATCCTTCTTGGTGGTGAAGGCGGTCTGCACACAAGGATTCAGAAATACGTTAGCAAATGGCTTGAGAAAAAAACACAGTATATTTGCTTGCTTCTACTGCTAATAAAGCAGAAATCCCACCTTGTTCTCGAGGAGGTTGTCCCATGCCCTGCCGCTGAGCACAAAGCGGATGAAGAACTTGAGCAGGTCCAGAGGGAAGTAGAACACGATGCTGTAGAGCCAGACGACACCAGCCCAGCCCCAGCCGATACCCTTGATCCTGGCGAAGCCCCAGTTGGCGTACACAGCAAGGAAGGTAGCAACCTGCATCAATAAAACAGACGCAGATTAGGCATGTGCTTTCTTCCACGAACTTACATTCAGCTCAGAGGCAGCCCGTTACTTACAAGTTGAGCGAGCAGGAATGCGGTGACCAGAAGCAGACCAGGGCGCTCCACGAATGACCAGCTACGGGAACGGGTGACGAAGATCAGAGCCTGGCTCACAATACTGACTTGGAGGTACAGCGCAGACATCATCTCATGCTCACTGTCCCTGATTGACCTCACACCGAATTTGTCCTGCACAGTGTCATGGTAGTGAGAACAAACAAAACTTACCAATCGAGGAGATCGGTGCAAAGGCTTGTGTATATGTTTGAGAATTTACCGTGAAGAAGTCGGTCTTGTGCATAGCCCAGAAGAAAATGACAGTCATCAGAGCAAGGTAGCTTCCAAGCACGATACCGGTAGCAAAGATTTCCTTCAGCTTCCAGCTGTCGGGCAAGGGAGATGGCTTAACTCTGTCCTTAGAGATGGTCATGATAGTACCTGGAAAAAGAAAAGGATGGTGAGAAATTGAGAAGCAATGCCTATACTATGATACTATATATTAGAAAAAAGAAAACTAGGATACATACCGTCATTGAGAATGGCAATGATAAGGACCATGAAGGGAGAGAAATCATATTGCCAGATCAAAGCAATGAGCATAAATCCAAGCACTATACGGATTGTGATGGAAACAGCATAAATCTGTTGGTTCACAAAATGAAGTAGGGAAAAGAGTCAGAACGTTGATCATTTGCATGCTACCAAAGAAAAAGGGAAAATATATGCGTAGAAAGGAACTAACGGTGTAGTTCTTCATCCTCTGGAAGATGCATCTGCTGGTAAGGACAGCGCTGATAATGACACTAAGACCTGGCTCAGTAAGGACAATATCGGAAGCACTCCTTGCAGCATCAGTAGCATCCGCAACAGCAATACCGATGTCGGCCTTCTTAAGAGCTGGGGCATCATTGACACCATCTCCAGTCATACCAACAATGTGTTTCTTCTCTTGCAGCCTCTTCACAATCTCATACTTGTGTTCTGTGTAACAAAAATCCCATAAACAACAGATACTCTACCCCCCCAACAACAAGACAGTATTTATTGGTATCTGACTCACCAGGGAAGACTCCGGCAAATCCATCAGCCTTCTCAATGAGCTCATCAACCGGAAGTGCTTCAAGCGTAGAATCCTTGTTTTGGCCGAGCAATGCTGAGGAAGGATACATATTGGTACCCATGCCAAGCCTCCTTCCGGTCTCCTTACCAATAGCAAGCTGGTCACCTGAAGAATATATAAAAAGATGTCGAAATTTAATAATCGTGCAAAACTAGCATAATAAACCGTAAGATCATTCGTTAGTAACAGGTTATGTACCAGTAATCATCTTGACATTAACACCAAGAACAAGAGCCTTGCGAATTGTCTCAGCACTGTCATGCCTAGGCGGATCAAACAGGGGCAACAAACCAACGAATTGCCATGGGCCACCAGGGGACTCCTTATTTTTCTCAGGCACTTCCTGTGGCAGGTCACATTTTGAATGAGAAAATGGCTCACCAATCACCAAAACCGAAATAATGTAAAAAAAGAACATCAGCCAAGATACCTGTCTAGCAACAGCAAGCGAACGAAGACCACGTTCGGCATACTTGTCGATAATACCGTGCACCTTCCGCCTCAAATCCTCCTTGCAGTGGCACAGGTCAAGAATCTGTTTGGGTTTCATCACAGGAGCAATTAATTAGTCACGCTGAAAGAACCTTTTTTTTCAATTTCAGGAAGCAACATTAACACAAATTTCCTCACCTGCTCAGGAGCACCCTTGCTGACACGGTGCCAGTTGCCATCGCCATCAATGTATGTCAGAGCAGTCCTCTTATCAACAGGGTTGAAGGGCAAGAAGTGAACTTCCCTGATACCAGCCCTAGCCTCCTTAGGGTCAGCAAGCATGCCAACCATGGCAGCATCGATGGCATCCTGGTTCTCAGTCCTTGAAGCCCTTGCAGCCAACAGCAACACATGGTCTTTGTCAACACCCTTGCAAAACACCTCGACGAGGTTCTTGTCGACACTAAGCTTGTTGAGGGTGAGTGTGCCGGTCTTGTCACTGCAAAGCACATCCATACCAGCCATCTCCTCAATGGCAGTCATCCTCTTAGTGATGGCACCCTGCTGTGACAGCTTGTGCGAACCAATGGCCATGGTGACTGAAAGCACAGTAGGCATGGCAATTGGGATACCACCGATCAAGAGGACCAACAGGTTCTCAATTCCGCTGCGGTATTTACGGTGCTGGATCGGGAACATGACGATGATCTCGACGATGATGCCGACGGCAATGGAGCAGATACAGAAGTTACCAATTGCTGTCAGGACCTGTTGGAAGTGTCCGACCTGGTTGGTGCTGTCCACAAGATGAGCGGCCTTGCCGAAGAAGGTGTGCACTCCAGTGGCAATGACCACGGCCTCAATCTCACCCTGCTTACAAGTTGACCCCGAGAAGACTTCGTCCCCAGGGCCCCTGGTAACCGGGAGGGATTCTCCAGTAAGAGCAGACTGGTCAACCTTGAGAGGATCACCCTCGAGGAGGCGAGCATCAGCAGGGACGATATCACCAAGCTTGATGCTGATAATGTCACCAGGAACCAAGATTGCAGCCTCTTGCTCACCCCATCGGCCATCTCTCAAAACCTAAAACAGGTAAACAAATCTGATGAGATGAAATGGAAAGCAAATTTTTTAAAATAATTATTAGCTAATATAACAGTATTACAGTTTATTTTAAGTAATCATTAGTACCTAACACATTCAATTTGTTTGACTACCACAAGTTGGATGAATAAAACAATATTCAAATGACAGTGATGTTTTGCGATCAATGGCATGTTTTTCTTCTTATCTAACATAATTAAAACACAGGAAAAGGTGGATGATGGCAGCCCAAGTTGAGAATTTTAAGCTAGTTGACTGCCACGTGCAAGACAATAATGCATCCCCTCCTACTTAGATACCTTCCAGCCAGGGATAAGACTAAACCTACGTATGAATGGAACAGGAACTTGACTTCTCTGCAGAAAAAACGTATGTCCTGTATCCAAATAAGCTGCAAATGCCAAGGTGCACCAAACTATCCCAATTTTTTATGCCAATTAAACAGCACCCAAAAGATGTGTCCTTATCTTTTCCTCAATAATGGAATATATTCATAATCATGACCCATCCAATGGACCATTCAGAAGTTGAGTTTTTGGACATGACATAAATGAGCTTTTTTAATCTGAAAGCTAGTACAGAAAGATTCCTCCTTCCACTATATTCCAACTTGTCCATGAAAATATCATTGCTACCTTACTATGGAATAGTTATTGTATTTTCTTTTTATATTCTTTCAGGATTATTCCAGTCTAAAAAAAAGTTTCATTTCGTTAAGTAATATAGCTTTGTTGTGCTCACCTTGGTTTTGGGAGCAAGGTTGGCCATGAGTGCAGCAGCAGCGTTGCCGGCATTGTTCTCTTCAATGAAGGAGATGGTGGAGTTGATAACCAGGAGCACGATGATACCGACGAAGTCCTCCCAGTCCGGGGGCTTGCCACCACCGTTGGCGAGGGCAATGGCCATGATGGCAGCCATCTCCATGACCCATGACAGGGGGTTCCACATGAACCCAAGGAACTTGAGGAACTTGCTCTCCTGTGAAACACAAGACAACCAAAAAGCTTCAGCATCGCAGACAGTGCATATGTGGACTCAAATCCAATCCAAAGGGGGAAACACATGTGCAGATTTGATCCGTTCGTTACCTTCTTCTCCTCGAGCTTGTTGGGGCCAAAGATCTCGAGACGTTGCTGGCCCTCGCTGGAGCTCAGCCCCTCGCGGGTGCATTTCAGCTGCTCGAACACCTCCTCGATGGGAATGTTCTCCTGCAAACACAAACGCCGTTAGTGAGGCGAGATCAAACTCTTTCTGCACGGTGTAAACACGCACTGTCAGTTAAAGCAAGAACTGTCAAAGAACACTCCAAGGTCCAAGCAAAGCATGCATCTCCGCGGGCCCACGGTGTCAGTGACTACCTGCTAAAGTTAGCAGTTGGAACATGACAAGGAAGAGCCCAAAGGACAGAGCGATGTACGGGGCCAATGATTGCCGACAGTACGGCCGTCCGATCTCGATCAGAGGCCGGTGGCTCAGGGCGCCGCGCCGCACTTTCCGTGGCCCCTCCCACGTGTGACCCAGCAAGCACGGGCCCGGAGATGCGTGCGGGCGCGTGTGAACCGGCCGAATTGGACGCAAGGAAAAGAGGAGCAGAGGGCCCACCGGTCATGCTTAGGTGGCTTGGCTGTGGCCAGTGGCTCTAGCGCACTGGTGCTCCACCGGGTCAACACGGATTATTAAATGATTTAATAAAATAATAAAATAAGTGAAAGGTAACAGCTCAAGGAGCACGGATTTCCTATTTTTCCTCCCTGAAGAGATGAGGCCTATGACCGTTAGCGCCTAACCTCAGCGGCGTGATTCCTGTCGATTGGTGTGCGCCGCGCTAATGACTTTTTAGATAGCACAAGGGACCTTTTCCAGTTTGACTCTACGTGCAATTTCGTACACTAATAATAAATAACCAATAATAGTGTTATTCGTCCATTCAGTACTAAAGAATTGAAAAGTTAATACATGCCCGTACTTAATAAAAAAATTCCATAGGGACTCCACAGGTTCAGATATTTTAGGCTTCTATTCTATTACTGTATTATTCTAAACAATTTCGAACCATCGAAGCATCGACAGATCGATGTCTATATATGGCGAAAAGTCTCAGTAGATTTTGCTTCACGATCAAATCCGGGAACGTGTTAAATACGGCAGATCATGAAAACAGCAATAAGTGAGTGAGCGAATTCAGCGGCATGGCCGCAGTTTCTCTCTCCATCCTCCAAGCGGAGAGATAGGAGGAGGGCGTGGGCGGCGGCGGCGTAGAAAGCTGTGAGCATTCAATCAAACAGCTCAGCTCACATGAGCAAGACACGGGAGGAACATGACCACCGCCAGGTGGCCGCGGCCCTCTCCGGTCGCTTGGCTGAGAGATAGATCGAGCGAGCGCGTCAAAGGCAGCTTCGTTCCAATCCCAAGCCCATCGTCCATGCGGCGGAGAGCATGGGCATGGAAGAAACAAAGAAACTTAGTACTACTAGTAATAAAAAAAGGCACAAAATCTCTTCGCAGGAGGAGGAACAGGATTCCCTTCCGGGTTTTGTTTCCTTTTGCAGGAAACATGTTCCTTTTCGCAGGAAACAAATTCCTGCCCCTGCGTGCGAAATCCGTAAACATGTTTCGGAGTTCAGACTCTAGCCTCTCTTTTGCTCGTTTTTTCACCTCTATAGGAGGATCAGCAGTGAGGGACGAGACACAACGGGAAGTCAAAACGGCCGGCAAGCGAAACTGACCGCCGTTACATGCTTATCATAGTCAGCGCGTACGAATTTACTCCTTGCAGTCTAAATCAAGGAGCAACAAAGGAGTGGTAGTAGTAGCGGCAGGAGGAAGCAGTAATTCCTCACCAGATCGACGGCTTCATTCTTGATCTCCTCGAGTCCACCCATGGCGGACGGACGGACGGCGGCTGGCGCGACCCTAGAGGCTTACAAGCCCGACGGCGGACACGGGCATATGCCGCACGGACGCCGCGCCGCCTCGCTTCTCTTCTCGCTACTCTTGCGAGAAGGAAGGCAAGGGTCCCGGTCCAATGAACGGGACGGGGCGGTGCGGTGAAGAAAGGGCAAGTGGAGAGTGGTGGTGGTGGGCGTCGATCGAGTGGAACGGGGAGGAGATGGGTGCGACCTATATAGCCCCGCGCCGCTTTATACCCGCAGGCTCGGCCTCCATCCATCCCTAGCAGCCCTACCACCACCACCACCCCCGTTGGGGCCCAC
>JAKNSH010328309.1:0-10731 GCA_027790015.1 Cymbopogon flexuosus
CATGAATTGAAAAAATTGTGGTTCCTAGCTGAACTAATTTCCATTTGTTTTTCTTCTGCTCTTTGAACAACCTAAATCCCCGTGCCCCAAGCTTTACACTGACTTCCGTGAGATTCTCCTTTGCCTACGACTCCTTCAGCCACTTGGCCAACCTTGTATTGGCCAACCTAAATCCCCGTGCCCCAAGTTTTACACTGACTTCCGTGGGATTCTTCTTTGCCTACTGCTCCTTCAGCCACTTGGCCAACCTTGTATGTTCAGTGGCTAACCTTGTATGTTGAATTACCTGCGGCCGGTGACAAGAAGACGATGCTCTGCAAGCATTGGGCTAAGATGGATGTTGCGCACAAGGTGCTAATAGCGGCTAACGTGAACGATTTCAAGAGTTGGAGGGCCAAATTTATTGAAAATTTAACGGTTTCAAGAAGTGGAGGATCAAAGTAGTTATCTGATTTCAGAAAGAGCTAGACTTTACCCCTTCGAAAATTGATGTTCGTGTCCGATCACAATACTCGTAGTTCGAGCCTAACACGGTGCCTCAATGTTTTGCATGGAGGGGAGAAATGCGAACACAGAGTGGTTCATTATTGTTTTTTTTACTGCTACCACTTTAAAAAGGTTGAAGGAAAACAAGAAAGATAAAAAAAATTGCGCCAAGAGATCGAAATTAACACCTACGTGTCCTATCCTAGAGAAAAGAAGAGGAAATTGCTTGACAACATGGGACCAGAGTACACACGCAAGAGCAACTACGAAGAAGAAGACAGCGACCTAGCTAGCGACAACGACACGGGCGGCGGTGCATGCCGGCAGGTACGGCAACGCCTAGGCGCCAGGCGCGGCGTCCTTGGAGCGGTTGTGGAGGTAGCCGCCGTACTCGCGGGCGTAGTCCTTAACATGGCTGGCCGTGTCGGCGATCCGGCTGCGCGCGTAGTCCACCCGGTCGGCGCCGACGGGGTGCCGCCCCGTGAAGTAGCGGTACATCCATGTGCCGACGGCGAGCGCGGCGACGACGAAGCCGCAGGCGGAGAGCGCGGCGGCGGCGAGGACGAAGAGCGCGACGGCGATGGGCACCCAGATCGGGCTGGTGAGCAGCGCGATGGGGCCCAGGAACACGAGCGCCACCACGGCGCCCGTCAGCGTCAGCCCCGTGAGGAGCAGCAGCACGGCGCCGGAGATGAGCAGCGTCAGGAACCCCACCACCTGCGTCGAGTTGGGCGCGTGCGTCTGCACCCGCCGCAGCAGCGTCGCCGGGTCCGCCGACGATGGTGGGTGCTCGCCGCCGCCGTGCCCGTGCCCGTGCTGCTGCTGCTGCCGATCTGCCATGCTCGCTGCCCGCGTGGCCGGCTTTGAGGGGGTCCGGTCGGCGGTGAGTGTCGATCGGGAATGGCGCTGTCTGGTGGCCTGGCAGTAGGGACATGGCGGGGAGGAGTTAAAGGCGCGGAGAGGGAGGTGCCCGCGCCGGCACGTGGCCGGGCGACGCGCGTGCATGCGCGACGTGTGTGGCGGGCGAGCCGACGAACGAACGTACTGGCTTGCTCGCGCTGCAGCCGCAGCTCCTGGCGGCCGTGCATTTTGTTCTCTCCGTGCTCTTCGGATCACGCACTTCTTGGTCTCTCTGGGCCTTCCAGCCATCGATCTACTAGCACCACTGGCACGTGTGCAAAGGGTGTCGAGTCCACGACGTGGCGACGACGGCGCAGGTGGCCGGCACGCGTCCCGGTCGCCATGTGGGCGGGGGCAGGTTTCGTTTGTCGTGTACTCGCGTGCGCTGCGCAGTGCGCACGCTGGTTTCGTGAGACGCTTATGATTATCGCACTGGTGAGCTGGAGCGCGCGGCGGTGTTCACTGCGCAGGCGGCGGCCGGGGGAGTTGCGCCGGTGTGGCACTCCGGCGGTGATGGCACGGCGGCGGGTTTCGTGACCGGGCCGGAAGACGGCGAGCTGCGGGAACATTTCGAGTTCCGGTGGGCTGGATCCTGGTTATGCTTGGTGGGCTTGATGATAAATTCGTTATCAGAAACGTGGTGGACTAGATAGGGCCCAAGTTCTCCTAAAAAAAATAGGGCCCAAGTAATCACGATGCACGGCGACCTCATCTCCCGTTTGGCCGTTTGGCCGTTTGGATTCCCCGGCAGGCGGCCGCGGCCGCGGCCGGAACGGAACCCGCGCGACGGCGACACTGCCACGGCGCTCGGAGGCGCTGGAGCAAGCCGAGAGGCGGGGCGCGCCCCCCTGCGACTAGTAGGCGGCCAGCTCGCCGCAGCCAGCCACTGGGAATGTTCGGTTCCACTTCCACGTTCAGGTGGGGCTCGCCGCCGCAACCTCGGCCTTCTCCGTTCAGGTGGATTTTTGTCTTGATATATGATTGTTCAAGCCGGATCTGCTATTCTAGCACTGTATCTGTATGTGGGTGGGTGGGTGGTAACTGGTAGCGGGTAAATTTCTTCAAAATAAAATATCGAATGGAGAGGCAGCATTTTTTTTTTCCTTTTTTGAACAAAGACAGCAAGGTTCATCTAGAGGGATGGGATTATCTTCATGGGTATCAAACTAGCAGAATGGACGCTGTTGACATTTTATTAGTACTATGTACTATGTAGTAGCAAAAGCATGACCAGCTGAAAAAAAAGCCGTTGCAAAACTATGCATCTCATGTGATCCATTTTCTGGAACTGCCTGTTTACAGTTACAACCTTGCTTTAAAATGAAAAAGAGGTATAGGTATAGCATATACAACTTGCTGATAAATTAAGCTGCACAACTATGCAAAACTGTTATATGTATGCACAAAACCTGATAACTTGTACATTCTTTTAGCATATACAAGTTGCTTGACAAAACACCGGAATTTACACTTCTCTTTTGTACATTTAAGCTACACAACTAAAAATCAGTCTCCAGCAAGTAAGACAAGATGTGTATTGAATCCTGTGTTCAACTCATGCTTCAGCCTTCAGATATCTGTGGAGCAGATGCCTGTGTGGTCATCTTGCTTCTTAGCTCTTCAAAAGCTTTCATGCTTTCTGCATCAAATCCCCCAGCAAACTGCAGAAAGGTAGAGGAATGAGTAACTGATCCAAAGTCTTTAATTCACCTGTGAAAGTACCTGGGTTTTGACTATATAGATGTCAGGATTTTACCTGATGAACCCGGAAAGCAAATCTCACACCCTGGAGAAGCAAAAACTCTCTATTGGGCTCTTTCTCAGTGCCTTCCAATGCATCAAGTTCTGAGGCAACCCTCTTCATATACTTGTTCGCAAGCTGAACAGATGCCAATTTGATCTATTCCAACATGCAAATAAAAAATATTGAGTAAAAGCATGCTCAACTCTGTAAGGAATTAAAAATGCATGTTTTCTCGAACACAAGGTTGGCAAAATTGGAGTGTATGCTAGAGATGCACACCTTGCCAACTACTCCAGAATCAGACAGCCAGTCAAATGGGATGCCATACTCCTTGTAGCGTGAGACGGCCATGTCTCTTGTACGGAGTAGTGCATAGACACTCTGCTCCACTCTGGCATAAGTATTGACGCTAGTTAGTACCATCACTTTGGGTAAAATTATGTTCATCACATACATATCTTAAACCAGGCAAAAATATTGCTGTTTCACTCTGAAGGACTATGTTAGAGAGAATACTAGGTCTGATGAGACACTTACTTTTCAAGCAAAGAATACATCTTCTTGAGAGCTTCCTCACATGCAAGTTGTGGATCATCGGTAAATGATGAAACCTTGTTCTGTAACTTTATCAGATCTTGGTACTCAAAAGCTGCTTCTCTTATTGCATCTGTTTTGCTTTCGGGCCAATCAAAATGCTTTAGCACTGCTCGCTCATCAACCTAAAACGTTGTTAATCGTCATTAATATTAGAACATGTGTCATAAGTCCAGTAACTGGTACTTTGTAAAAAGTGTTGTATGAAGGGCATGTTCGGGCTGCTTACCAAGAAAGATAACTCCTCATCCAACCAATTTACAAATGCAACAACATCATCAATATTTACAAAGCTTGCTGCTCGGACCTCATTTGCTAGCGACTCAACAAATTCTCCTTGTGTCTCCACATCAGCTTTTACCTGAAACGTTCCATGTTTTTATACAACATTTATCACTTTTCATTATTATAAAATTGATTACTAATTACAATTATGCACTAATAGTGGAACTCATAAATTTGGCAGGATTCTTGTTTAAGGTGGTGCCAGCTGAAAATACTTACAGCTAAGAGGAATGTTGATCTGTTCTCAATCTCTCCAATCATGTTACTCCTGGCATCAGAAACATTGGATGACATTGATCCTAAAGATGTCTCTCTTTTTGCTTCACGCTTCATGAGACTTTGATAGAACTCCACAATCTCTGGTGCACGGTGTACCTTGTCACCCCCACCAAGGTTCCTTGGTAGAGCACCTGGAGGTGGCGGCGGTGGCGGTGGGCCACCTACTTTCCCTGGAGGTGGTGGTGGAGGAGGAGGTGCACCTGGTGCACGTGACGTTTGTACTCCACTTGCAGTATTGGTAGCCCCTGAAGAAGTGGTTGAACGAGGGGGAGGTGGTCTGGGAACTCTTGTTGCTCTCTTCTCAATGTTGGCAAGCTTCATCTGGCTCACCACCAGGGTGTTGTTTTGGTTGTCACTGGATTGCTCACTGGATTCAGCATTAGCTGCAGGGGACCTCTCCTTAATTTGAGCAAGTTTCGGAGGGAGTGCACCTTTAGGAGAGGAAATAAGAGCTGAACTGTGTCCACCGCCAAACCTTTGTGCTCTTGCTTGCCCAGCCTTCTCTTTTATCACCTTCTCCCGCTCAGTTGCAAGTTTGTGCCTATCTTTGTAAGCAGGGTACTTCTCATCAGCAAAACCTTCGACTGTCTTGGACATCAATTGGAATGAGGACGCGACATTTTCATCGTCCAAGACATCATTGGGATCCCTCTTTCCATATGTTGTTATGGCTGTACCATCTCCAGCATTTTTAAGCATGAGAGCTTCCAGGGGGCCCTTTGGTTTCATCCTTGGAGAACCACTGATTGGGGAGGATAAACCACTGCTGTCATCCTTGCTCCTTCCCCACTTTTTGAATTTTTGCATCAGATTAGACCTTTTGCTTAGGAAGCTATATCTGCTGGAAGAACTGTCAATTGAAATGTTGTCAAAGTCTTCGCTTCCAGGTGAAGAAGGAATTGAAGAAACACTCTCAATGTCTGTGTCACCGTGACCCCGTTCAGATCCTGCGTACTCCAACATCAGTTGTTTGGCCCTCTCCTGTGATTTGGGGCTCAGTGTCCTGTTAAGATCACGTGCAGACACCTTCCCTGATGGAGTCTGATAGTTGCGGAGTTCGAATCTCAGACAAGCATTGACCCAGCGCAGGTATACCAACTCCTCTACTTCACTGAACCTGTTCATCTGTAGGCCTTCCACTTGCTTTGTGAGGTCCTCATTTGTATGCCTCAGCTTGTTTATCTCTTCTCTTGCATCGGCAACTACATCACTCTACATGATATAAATGATAGGGTATACTATTAGCACATGTCCCTGCTTCCCAAAGTATATCAAAACTATATGAATACCTTGCAGAAATCACTAGGTGCATTCTTGCCTTTTAGAGAATCTTAAATTCTGATGTAGTTTTTAAATGTACCTCGTAAGTCATGCTTTAGTATGTACTTTAGGTAACTGCATTTTCATCTGTTCTGAAAATATGTTAATACTAGTCTGTGTAATCTCTTGCGTAATGATAACCATGTATAAGAGGAGGTTACAATTTCTCCGTCATCGTCATGAGATTTATCTTCTGTTTATGAGAAAGGTAACTTGTAGAGACTAATAGAGTAATACTACTAAGATACCTCAGTTATTTTTCCTTCAGCTGCATCCAACTTCACAATGAGATCTCTCTTCTCGTACAACAACTCCTTGTTCTTCCTCCTTAGCTCAAGTACCTCCACTTCCAACTCCTTGAGCTTCTTCAACTTCCGCTCAACCTCAGCTTCCTTTTTTGCTGCCTCTTCCTCCTTGGCCTTCAATCCGATGACCTGCTGTTTTAGGAGCATCAGCTGACCTTTTGTCTGGCCTGCTTCCAGCTGTATTTGCCGCTGCAGCTCCTTGATTTTGCTCCTAGCCACTTCGAGCTCTTTCTTGGCAACTTCTCCACGTGCAACGTCATCTTGCAGCTTCTTGCGCTCTTCCTGCAGTGTGTTTATGGTGTCGTTGAGCATGTTGATCTCCACTGTTTTGATCTTGAACTGCTTTTGGAGCTCAGTGACGTCAGTCTCCATTTCCTTCATTCCATAGTACTCCAGCAGCTCGCCCTCAAGCTTCGCCTCCCTCTCTTCCATCTCCCTCACCAGGCTGTGCAGTCTCTCTATCTCAGAGGCCTGGTTAGCCATGTAAGCAAGCTCGCTCTCAAGCTTCGCCTCCCTCTCTTCCATCTCCTTCACCAGGCTGCGCAGTCTCTCCATCTCAGTGACCTCGTTAGCCATGTAAGCAAGCTCGCCCTCAAGCTTCCCCTCCCTCTCTTCCATATCCTTCACCAGGTTGCGCAGTCTCTCTATCTCAGAGGCTTGGTTAGCCATGTAAACAAGCTCGCCCTCAAGCTTTGCCTCCCTCTCTTCCATCTCCCTCACCAGACTGCGCAGTCTCTCTATCTCGGAGGCCTGGTTAGCCATGTAAGCAAGCTCGGCCTCAAGCTTCGCCTCCCTCTCTTCCATCTCCCTCACCAGGCTGCGCAGTCTCTCTATCTCAGAGGCCTCATTATTCATGTAAGCATTGTACCGTGACCTTCCATTGACATCAAACCGATCACGTGGTATAGGGATGTCAATATCTCCTGACAGGAGGCTCTCGATCTCGGAAAGCATATCGTCATCGTCATCGTCTAGCGAACGGGCTGAGTTAATTATGCCACTGATTGTTTTAACCTCTTCCTCCTCTTCTTCTTTCTCCCCCTCCTCTTCTTCTTTCTCCCCCTGTAACAGCAGTTGGAGAGATCAGTATGACATAAGCCACTAATACAGCAAAATTTTCTTTGAGCAAACTTTAACTGATATAAGATGTACATACATGTTCAGAATTGCGAGCCTTATCCTCCTTTTCCCTTGCTTGGCCATTGTCTGAAAGCAGGGATGCTTGAATGAAGAACTCAAATGAACAGAAGAAACCTATAGAAGTGAGTGCAGAGCAAGATTGGTACCTTTGTTGTGCCTGCCCCCATTGTTAGCTCTCTGAAGAGTTAAAGCTGCGACAGAGGCTACAACGGCAAAGCCTAATCTCACAAGCATGACTGCGTTCACTCATCACTCTGCTGCCGGCCTCAACCGGCAGGAGGGCCGAGACGGGGAGCCTCTACTCATCAAGAAATAGTGAACTCATCAAGAAATGGTGAACTGGAAGAGCAGGTATGAATATGGCCTAGCAGGCTAAACTCTCTTCATATCTTTAGAGCCCAGAGAAGGATTGGAGGAGCTGCTTGCCTGCGTGAGCTGCTGAGCATACACCACCAAAACATGTGGCTGCTTTTATTCGTCCCATTTTGGCGCTGCAATTGCCTGTATGTGTTTATCCGCTTACAAAAACGAACTCATGTATCACAAAAGTCATTTTCGTGCCTCTGTGTCCAGTACTGTGGTACTATCTGGTAGCTGACAAAATTTCTATATCCTGATGCTACCAGGAGGAAAGCGAGCCTCTTCGGGGCTACTGATTTGGTCCGGCCGTGATGCACAGCGAAAGGTTTGTGGCTTGGAAGCTTAGTAGGCCCATTTGCTAAGCTCGAGAATGGGTGGTGGCTGATGTGCTTGGGTATCACGGAAAAAATTGTGGAGGGGAGTTATCAGGCTCACAGGATGGAGCATGTCACTATCCTAATTTGGATGCTAGTCTATATTTATTTTATCCAAAGAAATACTGGATTTTTTTTACTATTGGCAGAGGTGCCGTTGCTTGTTCTATTGTATACGCTGGAAAATTAGATTGGCTTTTGACTGGACGTAATTGGAACAACTGTTCTTGTTAATCGCTGTACTATTTACCTCTGTAATTCATTTAAATTCAGATATTGTTTTACTGTACTGGAAGATTATTTTGTTGGATAAACTGAGCTGCTCACTGATAAGAGCTACTAGCACGCGCTTACTCCGTTTTTGCCGGTTGCAAATTGCATTATGTGCAGACTGCAGAGTAGCTAATCATGAATCATTTGTCTTATTTGTACCAATCAGGAATTGTATTGCTGTGTCTAAAGAAAGACATGTATATCGTAATAAACATGCAGGAAATCAAGTAGGTAAAACAGTGAAATTGGATAGATCATCTGCCTACGAGTATTGCAACAGACTTTTGTTTTGAGACATTAACCACACATATTTCAGAACTTCACGGACAACATTATTCTTGTTACATGGACTCGGTTCTCAATATGTCAATCATCGTCTTTCAGTGAGAATTCTGAGAGCTTGCTAACATAGAATTGGCCCATTAAAGACGGGCTCTGAATTTTTTAAATAAAGGGGAAAAAATCCAGCCTCTACATTCACGCATGTACTGAGGCTACAAAGAACAAATATTCATAAGAGTTACATGGTAAGAAAGCTAAAGCTAGTTTAAACTCCGATCCCGTTGCTAAATCTCCAACCAAAATAAAAAATAAAAAAATGTCCATAACAGTGACTTCCAACTTTCTGCATCCCATCTTCAAAACATCACTCTCTCCCTCTTTGAAGA
This sequence comes from Cymbopogon flexuosus, assembly GCA_027790015.1. NCBI lineage: Eukaryota > Viridiplantae > Streptophyta > Magnoliopsida > Poales > Poaceae > Cymbopogon > Cymbopogon flexuosus. The sequence goes on from JAKNSH010328309.1 coordinate 8,729, forward strand.
ACAGCGACCAACTTCATATCCGACCCTTGAAAATAACCTGAATGAAAGAATCTTACCTGACCATCTTGTATATTCAGGTGTTAAATTGTTAGATATTCATCAACATTCATCCAATGAATCTTCGTCAATACCGTTTTCTTTCTCATGGTGCCCAATCATCACTTTTTTTGACCAGATGCCCAATCATCACTAAATGGTCCTTTGTAGGAGTAGATCTCCAAGGAAAAATGAGAATGAGATCCAAACACTTGAGTTCTAAAATGTGATTCTATAATCCAAGTATCTACTCCAAATCTACTATTTGGAGACTTCCACTATGCGAAGGCCTGCAATAATTACTATGAGTACTATGTGAATGAGATTCAAACACTCCTCATCTTGTTTATCCGGAAACCCATAATCTCACTATGAATCATCCAAGCAAGTTGGTGATCCTACACCGTCGCCTCTACCCCTGGCCCTGCCCTTACCTCACGCTGCACAAGCTCAACCGAGTACATTATATTTTTTTCCAAAATTTCATGAGCCATAAAGAACATGAGAAACTCTTGTAGTACATAATTTTCATTTGTCCTAATTGAGCGGCAGAGCTCCTGTTTTTGTTTTAAAAAAAATAAAGAACATGAGAAACCGATGCAGAAAATAAAAGTTAAACAATTTGCTACTCCTATGTGGCTGCTACGTCCGTGCTCGTGCTCCCCACCCCTGTCCCACTAGGACAGGGCAGTTGGCAGCGCCGGGTGGGCCCCACGCATTTTCGATCCCCACCCGCAACCGGCACGAACCGCCACTTCCATTTTCGCTTCCTTCCCCACACGCCCCCTCGTCTCGTCTCGTCTCGACACCACCCCGCGCGCCACGGCCTCGGCCTCGGCCTCGCTGCCCTGCGCTGCTCCGCGCCCTCCCCACCGCGACGCTCTCCCCGCGGCAAGCGGGCGTCCCCAGGTCGCCCCTGGAGCGCGCACGCCCAATGCCCAGGGCGCGCGATTTATGGGCGGCCGCGCCCGCTCCCTCCTCCGCTTCCGCTGGCTCCGTCGCCACCGCTCCCGCCGCGTCTCCTCCTCTTCCTCCTCCTCCTTCCACCTGACCTCCACCACCACCACTAACAACAACAACGCCAGCGGAGACGACCTCCGCGCCCGCTCGCTCCCGCACCAGTTCCACGCCGAGGAGGAGAGGCAGGTTGAAGAAGAGGAGGAGGAGGAGCGGGAGGCCAGAGAAGACATCGCCGCCGAGGGACCCAAGCCCGACTCTGAGGACTGCATTGTCTTGGGGGATCCGGACCCGGGTGCAGGACCGCGCGCGCCGGTGCCGCCACTCATGGATCCGAGCAAGAAGGTGGGTGGGTCAACTCAGCAGCGTCCCCGTGATCGCGCTCGCTCTTGCATTGGATCCTTGCAACTTGCTTTGCTCCATTCATGCATGTTCCCCATCCGCTTCTGACGTCATGTCTGGATCCCTCCGCTGTCGGTGACGGCGGCTGCACACTTGTTTCTTGTAGTGGTGCTGGACTGGGCAGGCTGAACGGATCGAATGATCTTGTTCTTGCTAGTTCTTTGGATGTGCGTACGTTGTTGGGTTCAGTTCAGAGATTGTGGGTCACCCGAATGATGCTTCCATAACAGGGGGTCATTATTCGTGTGCTCTTCTGATTTGCAAATCGCCATAATACATCAGCGATAGCTGTCTGTTCGAGTCCTTTTCAATGCAAAACGCGTGTCCTTTTGAATGCAGCACGCGTGGCAGTTTAAGGAAACGACTTAATTTATGGAAAACAATCGTATAACCTGCAGTACTGCCTTTTGGAGGATTTATTTATGGTGTCCTACGCTTCCACTGCTAGCCTTTTTCTTGTACCTGTCATTTAAAACCGAATTAACTTGAATATTACTCTGAGAAATTGCTGCTGTATTGCCTTTTTTTCTTTTCCCCTTGCACCTGTCATTTAAAACCGAATTAACTTGAGCAGCAGTTTTAGAAATTGCAGATGAAGGGTCTTGGTT
>JAKNSH010328472.1:0-13781 GCA_027790015.1 Cymbopogon flexuosus
GATACACAAGGGTCTTGTTCAAAACATGTTGGGAAATCATCAAAGTGATCAGAGGCGATCCGGTAGCAGCACTCAACTCGATTCACGACCTCGGCCTTGTTTAGATCCTAGAATTCCTTCCTAAATTCTACTGTGCAAAAAGAAGATTCTCCGTCACATCAAAATATCGACACATGCATGAAGTACTAAATATAGATGAAATCAAAAACTAATTGCACAATTTTGTTGTACTTTGCGAGATGAACATTTTAAACCTAATTAATTAATGTTTGGATAATTATTATCAAATAAAAACAAAATTACTGCATTGCGCCAGTGCCGCATAGTGCATTTGGTGTGCACCGAATTGGGCTACTAAACACGGCCCTTCTTCCTCTTGAGAAAATGCTGTGCTGTCAAATCAAAGGGCAGCTGGATCAAACAGAAATGTGACAAACATGCAGTTTTCCAGTTGGTTGCTACCCTGCACGTGCCATCAACTTTCTTCAGGTGCAGACAATCTATCGCTCACTCACGGAAAGGAGCTTTGTGATGAGTGGAAAAGTGTGTGGCAATCTCAGCATTTTCACTTTTTCAGGCACTTCCGGAGCAAGTTTTTTTTGTTTGAAAAATAATCTTTGTCTTTTCAAATTTTTAAATGAAAATCCATCTAACTTTTGAAGAGGGGATGACGTGTTAGAACAAAATTCTTAAGCACTTGGGTTTTAATAAGCAGCAGGCTTACTAATCATCATCTACTGCAACTACAAAGTAATATGTCATAGATCATATTTGATTAACTATTAGGCTTTTAAATAATTTCAAAATAAAAATTAAACTTGAAACTTTTTTAGATCTTCTGAAGAACTACAAATTTCTTCTATACGTCCAAGATCATTTCAAAACACAATTAAAAATTTGGATTTATAATTAGAGAACTTAACGCAAATATTAATTTGGACCCCACTAAACTACTCAAACAAAAGTTTTCAACCACATAGTCATATATGACATTGATATCGATAGCTTTGGTAAACGCCATGTCAATGTCTAGGTCATATGAAAAAATAGAAAAAAAAATTCACAAACGAATGGGGCGCATTTTATTCTTAGATCTGCCATCTTATTGCAATGAGCAATTTGGTAAACAGTATAATCAAGCACATTTGCTAGACTTCAGTCGCCCAAAGTCTCAGGCGATTAGCCCACAAACTGCCTGCTGCTTTTTACAGCTAAGACGACGCAACCAACAGGATAAGCATAACCCATAACCACAGCAACGTTGCCTGAAGTTTAGCAAAAAACCTAGGCGTAAAATAGCAACACCATAATCAAGTACTCCTTGCTTTGCTTGAAAGTTGAAACACACAGTCATGAGAGTAATGAAAGCTATGGGCATCACGAGGCAGCAAAATTCACCGCCTCGCCACGGCAATTACATAAGCAGTAATAATAATATATAAGCTACGAAAGCGGCCTCAGCTTAATGAACAGTTAACTGCGTGCTACAGATGATATGCCGTACAAGAATACTCTGACATCGACAGAGTGCAACACTACAGAACCTTTTTGTTAGAATTACACCGTATAACACGCCCATAATCCATATACTCTGTACTCTCTTCGTTCCAAAATTTAACTCGCAAAATAATTTAATTTTTAAAATTCATAACTTTTATGTATTATATATCTAAATACATAGTGAAAAGTATCCAGAGAAATTAAAATGTTTTACAATTTGAAATAGAGAGAGTACTATCTGGTCAGCTTTGGCCTTACCACTCTAGTTTTTCTCCACATGCAATGCAGTGAACCTACTATTTTGGTTTTAAATTATAAGTCACTTTGTCTCTTTTTTCTAGATATTTTGCTATTTATCTAGACATATGTTATATATAAATATAAAAGTTAAAAAAAAATCACCACACAGAGCTACTCCCTCCATTCCAAAAAAACATGCAACTATGGCAAGCTGCCAGTCAAATTATTTCAACTTTAACCAAGTTTATATCAAAAAGTATTAGCATTTATGTCTCAAAATAAATTTATTAGGAAAATATATTTAATAACCAATCTAATGATACTTATTTTTCTCATAATTGTTAGCATTTTCTCATATAATTTTATTTAAAAATTGAGATGTTTGACTCCTCGGATCTGAAAATTACATGTTTTCTAGAACGGAGGGACAGAGTACCGTACCATAGCGGCATCAGGATAAACAGCTAACAATTGCTACAGACGAGATGCCGTAAATAAATAACACTATCATTGCAACAGATGTCTTGTACCCAACCGTTGCCATCATAGTTTTACTTTCTTCCCCTGCAGATACGTTCTGCAGCTGTCTTGCAGTTGCTATTAGCAGTAAAAATAGCATGCTCGACTATGGTATACTTCCTCTGTCCCTTCAAGAGTGTCGTTTTAGCCCTAGAGCCTTGTCGCACTACGAGTGTCGTTTTAGCTCTGTCGTTTAGCCTGCAGACCTATTTCCTCGTTCCTCTTGCTAGTTTGATAAAAGAAAAAAAAATGACAACACGAAGGAAGAGCAGGCGTCACGACAAATGGAGACGAAGACAACGCCAATACGGAAACGGCGAAATCCGGCGTGGAGGTGGAGATAGTGGCATAGCTCGACGCTGGAGGGGAGGCGCAGTCACCCGACGGGCATGGCCGCGTGGCGAAGAGGAGCTGCGGTCGTTGGCGTGGCCCGCGATAGAGTGGAGACACGGTCGCTCGCGCGGTGAAGACAATCCACGGCTGCTGGGCGGGCTGGCGACAGAGAGGAGCCGCAGTCGCGGGGCGTGGCTCGCAATGGAGGGGGAGCCGCGGTGTGGCTGCGCGACGAAGAGGAACCGCGGTCGCCTGGGCGCCCGATCTAGATCTGGATAAGAACGAGGAGAGGAGAGAGAGGCATGCGGGACCGCAGAGTAATTGTTACTACAACATAGGGAGTAAGGTTGATTAGACAGACCTTTTCCCTCCAAAATCTTGGGCACAATACAACTCCATATAGAAGGATGAGACAGTTAAGTCTGATCCGATGAATGTATGTGATACACACCCCTACCACTTTAATAAGCCCAATCCGGTAGACGCACAACACAAATCCAAGTTAAAACTGTGCGTATCTTTGCTTGGTAATCCTTGTTCCTTGACACCCAAAACGATCCTTGAAAAAACCCAGAAGACATGCGTGTGCGATAAAAAATACATGGCATGGAGATCAGTTTCTTGGTCCAATGTCCTTCAGTGCGCACATCTGCTCCTCCCCCCATTGCAGACATGACTGCCACCACCTGACCACCAGGTCATTGCCTTGAGCAAAGCCATTTGGTCTGCAGCCATGATGTAAAAAAGAAGTGACATAAGTCAAACGCTTAAAAGCATGATGATCTTTCTACAAGGTTAATGTGGATTTTTTTAATCATTTAGCACCTGAGCCTAATTCTTCCTTTCTTAACAGCTGTTCTAGTTAATTTTGAATATCTAGCTATTTGGGCGCGGCAAGCGATCGGGCGTCCTACGTATCGGACGGGCGTCCGACAGCCCACCACGGCCCATCTCCCAAGGCGGAGCAGAGTTGTCGCCTCTGGTGCCCTGTGAAGCCTGATGCTGATCGGCGTGGAGCGCAAACGCTGTTAAATAAACACGCTTTGGTTTATTAGTACTACTGTTAACACACGCTGAGGCCTCCGCGGATCTACCTGTTGGGCTGGCGCGCTGCTGCTCACGAGATCCGTCCAATTAATTGGACGTAATAACAAGAGCATTACTGTAGCTATTTTGGTCACACCATGAAGCTTTGCATAATGGGCTCCCAGCCCAAGGCACATGGTGATAAAAAGGCCCATGGCACCGTTTCAAAAATAAAAGAAGATCATGACACAGTTTCATCATGCCAAGGCCCATGGCATGGCAAAAAGACGCCGGATCTTGAAAATTTGGTTAGAGACAGAAAATATTAAAATGGGCCAAAAAATAGCAAGAGTTCCTAAGCATGCACATGCAGTTAAATTTTAGCAGCAAAGATATCGAAATATGAGTCAATGCTTGAGCTAGTCAAGCACTCAGCAATAGCTACCGTACGTCGGCCGGCCAGCTACCACAAAATGAGGTCATCGACTGAACGGTGACTAGGCTATTGTGCTTCCTGCTTTCAAGAAAGAAGAGAATTTGCTTTCAATAAGCAAGCAAAGCAAGAAGAGAATTTGCTTCCTGCTTTCGTTTCTCCCTTTCGTCAAAGACGAGACGACACACACATCATCACACACTAGAATCAATCGTGATTCCTCACAGAAACCAAATGATGATGATGAAAAAGCACCAAGCAATTGTGCTTGGCCTTGTTACTCTTGGAGTGGTGCTCATGCTCCAATAGCTTGCCTTGCAGTGTTAAATCTTGGTAATAATCACCTCACAGGCACAATCCCTTCAGCTTCAGAGATTGGGCAGCTCAAGTCCCTCGTAGTGCTTAATCTGAGCTCCAGTAGCTTGTCAGGCAACATTCCACAACAACTTTGCAACCTGACAAACCTGCAGATCATAGATCTGTCTCACAACCGTCTCACATGTTCGATCCCAGCAGCGCTGAACAACCTGCACATGCTTTCAACATTCGATGTTTCTTACAACGACTTGGAGGGAGAAATTCCTAGTCTCTTTCATACAACTGCAGTTGTAGATGGGAACAAAAAGTTGGGTGATCCATCGCTTGGTCACGGCTGTGCATCCACAGAAGCAGTCGTATCTACCTTCTCAGCAGAACGGACCACTGTAAAGATCATCTTTGCAATTTCTTTTGGTGCGTTCTTCTTTGTGGGAGTGCTATATGATCAGACAGTGTTGTCCAGATATTTTGCGGTGCAAACCTTGTCCTAGTTTCTGATAAACTGGTCACTTGTGACTTATGTTCATATTCAAGATGCATATCTAGTGAACAAGGTCCAAATAAATTTCAGCTCCTGCTGAGGTTGTAAGAGAATCGAAATATATGGCAATGAAGGAGATTTATAAATGAAGGAGATTTATAATTTGGGCTTTGCTGCGAGTCATCGAAATCCTTTGCTGTAAGATATTGTGAGCTGAAACGACATTACTGTGTCACTGAACTCGTTCTTGCCAAAATTGGATCCAATTTGTTTCTCCAAACAAGGATATGCCCCAATTAATTACATTCAGCCTAAATTAACAGTGTTTTCTTTTACTTCATTGCTGAAAGATAACACGATTTTCTTTTTCCTTTTCCTTTTGTTTTTGGCCAAAAACTATAGGAGAGTTATGATTGATCAGAATTGAATCTAAATAGATGATCGGCCTGATTTCCAAACAACGAAATAGAATTCACAGTTGTTCTTTAAAACCTTTTTTCTTCTATATACCGATATTGTCCAGTCTCAACGTTCGCTCCTCTCCCTCTTGACAATGCGGGAAGGTATTAGAATATGAAACATGTGTAACCTATACTATGTACTTGTAATTGTTAGACTATATTTGGCATTCATCGTAGATAGACTAGTTATTAGCCATTGGCTATTAACTGTAGTCCTATAACTGAGTTAGTGATCCTAGCATTCATCTACGCATTCACCAATTCCACATTCTTTCATGGTAATCAGCGCGCCCCCGGGGAGAGATCGATCTCCGCCGGGGGCAGCGCCCTTGTTTAGGCGCCCGATCCTATTGATCCGGCTGCCATCGTCATCGTCACGCAACAAATCGTGATGTTCCTACGTCATCGTCGCGCCACCGCCGCCTGATCTTTGTCGCATGGAGGCCGATGGATATCGCCCCGTTCCGTGGTGCCGTAGAGGCGGCCAGGCCCGGCCACACACCCCGATCATGCGCTACCATGGAGGCAGCAAAGGTCTGGTGTGTCGCCACTGTCGGGCAGATGTTCCCATCTCCACCATATTGATCCACGACGGCACCTTCGGCCCCGTGTGTCCACGACTAGTTGGGCGCCTTTCGTCGTCCGATTGGTCGCGCCGCTGCCATCGTGATGTCTTGCTAGGTGCACTCGATCTCTGCTGCTGTATTTTTTTTAATTTGCCGGATCACTAATTGGGATTGGGTCGCCCACCGTCCGTCGACCTCGCGCGAACAACTTCGGCATCGGCATCGACTTCATTGACACCATCGTCGAGTACTACGCGCATCTTCTCCGAGCAACAGGGTTGCTGCTGTGTCGCCTCCTCGGGCCACAGCATCGCCGCCCGTGTGTCCACTTCGTCGTTGCATCTACATCGTCATCCCCTGTGCATCGACGATTGTGCTGCATCTCGCGCCGTCGCTGAGCGATGCTCGCCGACGTGTCCGCTTTCGTCTGCATAAGGTCTTCGTCCAGCTGATTGGTTCTTCGTCATCGAGCTGCTGCTACCTTCGCTGTCGCTGAGCCTAGCTCGCCGACCTTCACATCGTCGCTGAGCCCTGCTCGCCGATGCGTTGCTCCTGCACTGCTTCTACTTCATCCAACACAACCACGTCGACACCGTCACCGTGGTTGGGTCCCTCTCCCTTGTATGCCCGATATTGGCAACACCGACACGTGCCTTCATCCCCGACGCGTTGCTGGATCTGGAAAATCCAGCCCGCCTCGGCGCACAGGCGGCTTGACTGCATCGACTTCGGCATCGACCCTCCTGTTCCCACCCCGTCTGCCTCGATTGTGTCGTCGCCCTTCTTCTACATCTACGACGGCCCTGACTGCATCAACTTCGGCATCGCCTCCTCCCATGACTACTGCCTTGACGCGTCTCCGTCATCTCCATGGTGTCCCTTATGCACCTACAGCTCCATCGGCAACCCGACCACAACTGCGTCGACCGTGACCATTTTTAGCACGCCTTCTTCGACCACGGCATTTGCGCCCTTTTAGCTCGGCTACCTCGACAGCGGCACAAAGGGCTATCATCTGCATAAGTCATTGTCGGGTTTCTCTCCGGTCCTAGCGTCTACACTGCGCCAGGTTGTGACTGCGGGGGATGTTTGTTGACTTCTTCTCCAGTCTCACCGTTTGTGGTGCTCCGGCTGTGACTGCAGGGGAATGTTAGACTATATTTAGCACTCATCATAGATAGACTAGTTATTAGGCGTTGGCTATTAACTGTAGTCCTATGACTGATCCTAGCATTTAGGCATGCAAGTGCTTCGACACTCTATATGTACCGGCCAAGGCTCAATGCAATACTATCCATGCATCCATTCATCTACGCATTCATCAATTCCACATTCTTTCAGTAATGATGAATAGAATGAATTGAGGTCGCATTTATGTACAACTTATTGACCCCTATGGCACCACCACTAAGACGCGCAAAACTTTTGCATGATCGAGAAAAAAATTATTCCCACTTCTCATAATAACTAGATGAATTCCCCGCACGTTGCCGCGGGTATAGAAGAGTGTATTTCTTATGCATTGTTGCGGGAGTTTTTTTTATTGTATATGACACAAATTTAATTATGCATGCATTGAAGTGTGTTCACATGAATTTAGGGATAAATTTGAATAAACAACGGATAATAATATTGATAAAAAGTAACGACATATTACTGGTGTATTCTATCCTAACAATTGCGGTACCGTTGGCACCCAAAATTGTTTGTTCAAAAACATCCTATGTTATTTTCACACAAACGGGCATGCAACAATAGTACAGTAACGAATCATTCGATTCGATATTTCTTTTAAAGAAAGGAACAACAGATAGCTTATATCCTCACAGCCTTCCACCGCCCAATCCTATTCCATCGCTACCACAACTTCCCCGCTGTCCAAATTCCTTTGCCCTGTTTACTTGTTGCAATGTTGCCGGAGTTAGCTTCTTGTGCCCCAGATCTTTTGCCTCCGATACAGATGCAATCAAGCAAGGTCGAGGCCGGGCACCGCCTCGATGCGCCAGCCACCCCCACTGGAGAAAGCTTGCGGAGAGGAGATGAATAGCGTCGAGGACACCGCAGCCTCGGTTCATCCACCACTGCAGAAAGCTGGAGGAAGGGAGATGAAGGTCGTAGGTGAGACCATGAGATTTGAGAGTTTATATCCTATAGATGCAAGAAGGAAGGAAACTACGCGTGGTCCTCTGAACCCTCCTTTGTCTCTTGCTCCTCCTTTTATATTATGAGCGTGTGTTAATCGCAGCTAATGGGAAGGAGAAGAGGAGCATACATCCCACGAATCGCAATACGTTTAGTGTTATATTATGAGCGTGTGTTAAACGCAGCTAATGGGAAGGGGAAGAGGAGCAGACATCCCATGAATGACTGTTAAATTTGCAAATGGAGGCAGTAGGATTAGTGGATGACGTGGTGCAAGGAGAGCGCAGAGAATTCTTCTAGTGGGGTTTATTGTTATAGGAGTAGTAGATAAGCCTAATTGACTGCACAGCCAAACTCACAGCTGGAGCAGAGAACCCAGCAATTGATCTGCTGATGCCAGCAACAGGCTGCTTCTTGGGTTACAACCGAGCAGCTTGGCTATGCACAGCCAGAAAACCACATAGGAAGACTCAGGCCTGTTTGGTTCCCACCAACTTATATCTAGTGACTAAAGATTTATTTGCCAAACAAACTGATTAAAAATGACTAAAATAACTAAAATACTTTAGTTTCAATTGTCACTCAAGGTGGTCCAAAAGGTGACTAAAATATTTTAGTCCACTTTAGTTTTAGTCATGGAAACCAAACAGACCCTCACTCGTAGATCCCACCTACAAGCGCTAACACTAGATGGACTTTGTCATCAAGATTGTGGTTGACTTCTCTCCCAGCAACAAGCTGCTGCTTGGGTTACAACCAAGAGCAGCTTGGCCGTGCAGTTACAGCCTAGACAGAAGACGCACTTGTAGGTCCACCTACAAGCGCTAGACGGTTGTTGACAAGCACTGGATGGCCTTTGTCATCAAAGATTGTGGTTTTCTTCTCTCGGGCCTAGGAGATCAGTAATAAATAGGTAAAAGATGATAAATACTCCCATATTAGTTCTAACTAAATTAACTATGTTCCAAAGGGGAGGACCGACCCAACTGCTCCGCACGGCGCCCCTAGCCACCTACTCCTCCTCTCCGGCCGGGCCGCCGCCACCGCTCCTCCTCGTCAGCGGTGGCCAGCAAGGGACCCTAAAAAAGGCACCCCTACACCCCATTGCTCCTCTGCTCGTCCTCCCCTTCCCCGCTTCTCCTGCACCCCTCCTTCCTCCTCTCCGGCACTGGCGGCCGTCGGTCTGCGGGACGGCCGGATCTGGCATCGGGGAAGCGCGGCCGGCCTGTGCCCCTAGCGGAGGCAGCGGGATGGGCCGAGGGCTTGCGGCTGCCGATGGTGGTTCTGGCTCATGTCCTCATTGGGGCGTGCGGCGGGATGGTTGGTCCGGCCCCTCCTCGGCTCGCCTGCGCCCGTGGCGGCGCCGAGGCGGGCCCCTGTACGCACACCCTAGTTCCGGGTTACACGACGGCTGCGCAGGTTGATCTTGCCAGTAGGGGTGCGGCGACGGCCAGCGCTGGTCCGGCTCCCCTTTGCTCCTGAAGTGGGCGGTGAGCCCCGACCACTCTGGTGGTGGCCCCCTCATGGAGCGCCTCCTCCACCACCACCGCTCCGGCGATTTGTGGGTCGATGGGCTAGATTCGGGCGCTCCTAGGCGGATCCACCCTCCCCCTTCCTGGATCTGGCTCAGCTTTGGCTCCGGTGTGATAAAAACTGATCTGAGCCGGCTAGGAAATGGCCCAATTTTCACGACAGCAGGTCAAAGAATCAAGATAACTTGCTGCAAGCAGTGGAGATAGCTTGCTTTATACCTGACAAAGGTTGGATGCGACCAAGTGACGAGGAGAGAGACACCGAAACCGCGAAGACTTCGACTCGATCTCCGAACGACCGCAGAACCACAATTCGGAACTAATCCACACAATACAGCGCATCTGAATGGAAGCCACAGAGCACGAAGTAGGGGATTCCAGAGGAATCACTTCACAAGTCCAAGAAGAACAAGGAAGAACAAAGGTTTGAGTTAGGCACTCGGCAGCTTGGCTGCGGTAACACGTGGTTCATCAATTCATCAAAAGATTCTAAATGCTTAGAGGCAAGCTAGAGATATTTATACTAGGAACAATCCTCCTAGTTGGGTATGAAATGGACTTGGAGTTTCTAAGGTTGTAGGAGGTGAAAGGCCTTCACGAGATGGCTTCCCGAAGTGGTCTTGCGCGGCTGTTTCCCATCAGCGCAGTCATCAGTAATGAAGCCATAACTCCATCATGGGAAGTCAAAACGACAAACCGTTTGTTGGGTTAGAAAGTAGACTTGATGTGGGTTCCCACCATGTATGCATGCGCCATGAAACTTTGGAGGATGGTACAGTATTGAATGGGAAGTTGTACCAATATTTGGCCCTTAGAAGATTGTTGACCTTCTGAGTAGTCTTCACCAATACGATCATAACTCCTTAGTGCGATGTCCAAATGATGTGGAGTTGGTTGCATTGGAAAGCTAACCCGATAAGCTTTGCAACAAGTCCTCATGGACCTCCAAATCTTCATGGAATCAAGAGTTGTGATTTTTTCTTTCAGCTGCTTCGTGCTGTCAGCCAGATGGTGTGTTGGTTCAACTTGTATGTAAACCATCCCCTATCATTGGTCCAGCAGCGGCCCTTCTTGTGTAAACCTTATCAAAACATATGTGGAGCATTTTAGGTAGTATAACATTCTCAAATATTTTGATGTTAAGATGTAATCCAAAGAGGAAAGCATGCACCTCTTGTTGGAGTAGTTTTGCACGGTTGAGTGTAAAAGGTCCTTTATACACTTGTGTGGGTGTATCCGATGCTTGGTTCAACATAGCTTGTCTTGCACTTGTTTCTTCTTGTATAACTTTAGTTAACAGTGGCATGTGCACATCACGGTGGCGGGCAACATCCGGCGGCATCACCGGGCTTGACGCGTCCATCGCGCTCGTTGGGGCGTGGAAACCGCTGATCGGCTCCGCCCTGACGTAGACTTGGCTGATCTCCCTCATCTTCGGCAGCGGTCCACGACAACACGGGTGAAACCCCTTCCCCTAAAATTGCGACTGGGACTGATGATAGTGGTGCACCAGCGTCATCACCTTCTTCAAGGCGCTGTCGTTTCTCTGCATGTCGACCACTATTGTTGGAGCAACGTCGGGAATGAAAGCTCCCATGGGTGCATGTCTCAACAAAGTTGGCGTCGGCGGGCGTCATCTCCTTCCTGAAGACTCTGTTGATGCGCCCTTGATGCTCCCATCCGACGTTGTGCCCCGCCCCTGCCGGTCTTGTTGTGCCCGCGTTGTGTGAGCTTCTGCTTCATCGTCGCTTTCGTCCCTCCAGCTTGGTTGATGGTGTGGCCGTCGTTGCTGTTTGGCCATCCCCAGTCACCAACGTCGTGCTGGGCTCCACCTCTGGCAGTTGCCACCGAGAGTGTGATGCCCCCTCGCAGAAGCTTCATGGGCTCTGGCGACAGTGTCGCCACCGTGGTTACATCTTCTGAACTGGTGTCGATGCGATGTTGCACCTTGCCTGCAAGGTTGCGTTTTTGTTGGGCGTGGTGGAGGGCTCCTTCTTTCTTTTTTCTGTTCGCCGTGTTTGTTTGGACCACTTTCTCTGTGGTTTCTGTTGTCGTGTCGTGTTGTACTCGCCGTACTTTCAGCCCTCTTCTTCTTAATGGAAAAGACATGTGAAGTCGTGTTCAAGAAAGAAAAAAAAATAGGTTCCAAAGGAGTCTTGACCACTCACATCTTGATATTTAACACCCCAGGCCTCGAGGCCCAGCATACGTCATAGGGGTGGGCCCCACCTACACAGCGATCCGCTTGTGCTTTCGTCCTTTATGCAAAACAATTAAATAGGTTACTAAGCATCTTTGGCCTGACTATTTAAGTTGGTTCAACTTAAATTGCTCAAATTGGCCAGGCCCAAGTTGGCCCATACGATGGGTTTCATATATATCTTTCCTGCTAAATTTCAAATTGTAATGTATAATGTGCTCTCATTTCCAACCTCAAGCTAGCTTTGGATGGCAAGTGCATTTATTGTTATCTGATCGGGCCCTTTTCAAAGGATTGATCCCATAAATTTAAAACTATACGCATGTCAGTTTCCCTCCCCACAACTAGTAGGCCTTCTCCAGTGGTGGTTTCAGTTTAATTTACATCTCCATTCTTTTTCTTCTTTTTTCACACAAGTGAATTTTAGTGAGTAGGAACCAATTCCTATTTTGGGTTCAGTTCCTGACAGCCGGGTTCGATTGGCCTCTAAGAATCGATTTCTGAGCTCACACATCAGCAGGCATCCTGAAGAATTCCTTAAAAAGACAAAGATCAACCAAACTTAAGTCATTAGTAAAAGATGGGATAATTTTTGCCATTTATAGTGACCTCATTTTGGATTTGTCCATCTTTCAAGAAATACGAAAAAAATAACTGAAATCTTATTGTCACAAATCTGTATAACATATATAGAATTTTAGATTAGAACGCACTAATTAAGTGTCATTGGTTTTGTTTCCTATATGAATCTTACCGTTCACTTCTTTTGTCTTCCATACCGTTGCTCCTAACTCCTTCAAGTAACTCCATCCTCAGCACGAAACAGCCAAACTTGTGCGCTGGCTAGCTGCCTTCCTAGATCTTCCTTTTGTCCATTTTGTTTTCACGCATAAGCATTGAATTGAGTTTTACTGTCATCCGTTTTGGCAGTTCAGCTTCCATGACATCACATGACCAGTTAATCTGACTCTACACCTTCCTGATCTTCAATCTTGTTGACTCAATTCCTTCTATTCACCGAGACCGCGCTCGCGCCGTCACCGTCGCCCACGCACTCACGGTGGCCCGTGGCCGCGCGCGCCGTCGCCCCAAATACTCGCGGCGGCTGGCGGCCCCTGCCCGCCCGTGCCGTCGTCGCTCGAGGCTGCGCGCCGGAGGCCGACGCACCCGTGTATGTCTGTGCGCGCCCGGACGTCGGCAGGAGCGCTCGAGGCCGCCGCGGGCTCCTCCACTTCCACGCGCTATGCTGGGCGCGCTCCGCTACCGCGTGCCGCGCCCCGGTCCTGCCAGCAAGTCCCACCCCAGGCGCTGAGGCCGCCGCTCGCCGCCGAGGAGCCACCCATCGGCTATCCCGTCGAGCTCTGCTCCCGTGCCGAGTGTCGTGCTCTGTTCGATGTAAAGAAGGACTCACTTGTTAATATAAACTCTTTACTATGTTTACTTTGCAAAAGTGCCAGACATAGTAATTTTTAGATCTGGGCTTGATTGATTTATAAAAAGTGTAGGTTTTCCGATGCAAAAGTCCAAGGAAAGAGAGAAACTCTAGTGATTGACGAACGGACCCCACTGTGGGGTAAATTGGTCTTCTGGCTCGTCAATTTTTTTAACACCGTTAGGCAGAGAAGCTGACGGAATAGCTTGAGAGAGAACAATTTTTTTGGACTTGGATATAGATGATAGTTTCAACTTTTGAATGGCTTGGGTAAGCATAGCATCTTTTTTAATGGCACTGGCGTAAAAAACTCCTCTTTTTTAACTAGTATAATGCCCGTACGTTGCTACGGCTTCATTTGAGAATGGACGTGAAACTAATCAAACAACGATAGCCTTATGCAATTGTATATGACATGTGTATAATTTGGGATACATTCTTGGATGACAAGACATAATAAAGTCACTACAAATATCTGAATTGCTTAAGTAGAGCTTGGAGTTCTCAGGGATAATGTCTGTACATTCGTTTACACTGCTCTTCAAAATCTCTACCAAGAATTCCGCCCCCACTGTGAATGGCAAATACCAAATATACA
>JAKNSH010328474.1:0-11236 GCA_027790015.1 Cymbopogon flexuosus
CCCCCCCCCCTTCCCCGCCCCCTTTTCTCTCTCACTCCCACCCCTCCACCACCTCAACTTCTCCGGTGCTGCTCCGGCGAGCTCGCCGACCGGCGGCCCGGATCGGGCCTCTCCTTGGCCGGATCCGGCCTCCTCGATGGATCTGCTTGGAAGTCAGGGACAGGGCGGTTGTCGCCTCGGTCGGTGTCGTGCTGTGCTGTGCTGCTCCTGCACGGCGGCTCTGTGGCCTGCGCAAGGCTAGGCTGTGGCGGCGTGCTGCGGTGCCACCGGCCGGGCTCCCCTCGCCTGCTCCAACCTCGGAGCCGGTGAGCAGGCAGCCGGGCCAGATCTGGCGTCGGCGACGCATGCAGGCCCGCGTCGTGTCCGGGGCCGGCTTGGCGAGCTGCGGCTCCTTCGGCCTCTGCCGGGATGGGCGTTCCTGTCCACGGCCGGCCAGGTTGGAGCGGCAGAAACGGCGGCCGTTGCTGGTCAGCGCTTTGTGGTGTGGTGAATGCTGCAGCTTTTGCGCCAGCACTGCTACTTCCACCCCGCCTCGTCGTCGCTGCTTCGGGCGCCGCGAGTGGCCTGCGTCCATGACAAGAATTGGGTGAAAACCCTGCCCGGTTGCTCTGGGCCGACGGTGGTGGCACAACGTGTGTCATGTACCTCCTTGGAGGCATCGCCATAGTTTCTTCGTCTGGAGCAGGCTAGGACGAAAGTCCTGTTCTTGTGCTTCTTCCAACGTGTTTGGCGTCTGAGGATGTCAATTCCCTTCTTGAAGGCATTGTTGGAGCGCTGTTGCAGTCGTCGCCAACTACCCTCCGCCTCGTGTTCCCGGCCATGCCCGCGCCTCCTGTCTTGCCGGTTGCTGGAGAAGTTCCTTATTGCGCCTGTTGTGCCTTATTTGTCCCACTGCAATGGTTTATCCTGCTGCTCATGACCTAGTCGGTGTCGCTGCTAGCAGATGCTTTGCCGCTATCTATTTCTCTTTTGGCGGATGCTTTGCCGACACAGTCATTGGCTTCTTCTTCAGTAGATGCTTCGCTACTAAGAGTGTCAAGGCCACCTTCCCATGTGGATGCTTTGCCATAGGGGATGTCTTCTCTCCCGACGGATGCTTTGCCGTCGGTGGCATCCTGCCGGATGCTTTGCCGCCAATAGGTCTTTGGTAGATGCTTTGCTACCGAGAGTGTGCTGGCCGGTTTCTTGGCGGATGCTTTGCCGCCATGGTCGCTTGGTTCGTTGGCGGATGCTTTGCCGCCGTTGCTACGGTTCTCTGGACGCTTTGCACTATATATACTGGACCATCGATCAGCTCGAGAGATCGACACCATCACATGCACATTCTCTGATCACACAAGCACTCACACACAGGCAGTAGCAGCGATAGCAAGTGGTGGTGAGGATGGCTAAGGCCTTCAATTCCGAGTGTGTCACCCGGTCCCTCGTGCCATTCCTGGTGGGCGTCGTCGTGCTGCTTCTTGTGTGCCCCAGCTGCTCCTCCGGTGCCAATGTGTAAGTATCCAGGGTAACTAATCAGCTTTGCATGGCTAGATAGCATATGTACAGTACATACAGTTGTACCATAACGATGTATATATGTACGTATACCATCCTTGCAGGCTGACTACCACGTTGCACGTCCAGGCCGCTGACAGCGCCGGCTACACAGCCTTTATGGTGGCATTTGACAAGAATGTCAACGCCACCTCCCGCAAATGGATCGACAAACACCCCGTCCTTGCGGAGCAGAAGCTATGGCAGGAGCCCGCCTTCTGGCACGAGGTGTTGCTGAAGGACACGAAGGGGGAGAACATGGTGACCCTCGTGATCCGCTCTGATAATCTCTACCTCTGTGGCTTCAAGAATAACCACGGCGAGTGGTTCAACTTCGATGAGTACGAGTACCCCAAGACCTTCCCTCACCGCTCGACGCCTCTCGGATACGGCGGCGGGTACCCAGACCTGTTCAAAGATGTGGGCCACACCGGGATGGACAGGATCGGGGTCAACAAAGCCCAGGCAGTTCAGCACATGCTGGCCCTGGCCTCCTACCGAGCCGGCGCCGGCGCCCTCAAGGTGCCGCTCGCTTTCTACATACTCGTCGTCTGCGAGGCGGAGCGGTTCCCGGACATACGAGACCACGTGTCCCAGGTATGGGATTCCAGAGCCCCGCAGACGGTCCAGCGGGCCACCATCAAGCTGCTGGTCCACTGGGGCAGGACATCCTGCGCCCTCCGCGCTTGGGATGCGTACGGCCGCAGCGAGGAGACCTGGCGCGCCAACACGGAGGCCACCGAGATCAAAGGCGTTGGCATCAACAGCCCACAACAGGCCCTCTCCAAGACCAACGCGCTGCTGAAGACCAAAGGGTGCTCCATGACACACTGATGGTTCCGCCTGTGAGGCTGTGAACTGCTGTGTCCTCAGCTGTTGAGTTCATAATAGTAAAATAAAAAAAATAAAATCATTAAAAGACTCCATTTATTGTTTGTGTTCCTCACTGTGATGTGATGTATGTAATCCCGGCAATGAGCGGGGGCTTATTTTAGACCTGGTGCTATCTATGACTTGACAAGTCCAATCTGATGATGTCTTGATGTTTGTTTCGTTGCATAAGCATAACACTGGTGATGAGTGATTATTTTCATGCTTATGGCCGTGTTTAGATTGAGGCAAAAAGCTAGAAGTCAGAATTCTAGGCACTGTAGCATTTTTGTTTTTATTTGATAAATATTATCCAATTATGGATTAATTAGGCTCAAAAAATTCGTCTAGTGATGTCCAACTAAACTGTGTAATTAGTTTTTGTTTTTACCTACATTTAATACTCCATACAAGTGGCTAAAAATTGATATGATGGAGAGAGTGAAATTTCTAGCCTGTAGCCTGGAATCTAAACAAGGCCTATATATTAACTATTATTAGTTGGCCACCCATCAATCAATCACAGAGAGAACAGGGCTAAAAATTTCACTCCTGCGCGCGCTGCCTTAAAGTTCAGAGAACCAGGCCACAAACCTGAACGAGAGTATAGCCTACGCACGCAACTGAAACTTCTGCGACAAAACGAGCAAACGAATTCAACCATTCATTTCAGTCGAGAGGCGTTCATCATACGCCCACGAGTGAGGGCCGGGATGGCAAGAGGAAGGGCATTGAACAAATCATTACAGAAACCTACCAGGCTGTTAACATCGCCACCCTTGGCCCTGGCTGTAGTATTCGGTTTAAACTTAAAAGAGGCAACAACTCTGACACTGTCGATTCCTTACGGTTCTTCTTTACTCCTCGCCTGCAACAGAGATTTGTATCTTATAAGATCGAAAACTGAAGGTAAAACAAGTACATGGACCATATAATTTAGAACATATGCCATACCACCAATTTCCATCCTCTTTCTGTTCCACTATTTATATAAAAAAAATCTTGCACTTAGCAAAATTTTGGACTAATATTTTGTTCCTTGATGAAAATGGATGATCTTCATATACTTTTTTATTTTTCATCATGTTTATGACTTCTGTACACAGTAAAGTACTTCAAGAGTCTGGAATTGCAAGTGTATCCTGAGTGTCAGGGAACCCACTTATACCAAATTTGGTCAAGTGCCACAATTGTGCAAAAAATGATGGTAACAAATTAATACACAAGTTCAAACTTAATTATCATAGTATTAGTTTGTTCCAGTTCCAAAACATGGGCATGATCCTAGTAGGTTAAATACGACCATATATCACTCCGCCAGCCTCTCACGCCACGGTGACATCCAATACCATTACTGCATGCAACCAAACTAATCAGGGAATCACGACGGGAGGACCATCGTTCGTTTCCATTACTGCTCCCGTCAGCGTTGATATTTGTTCAGTTTATCAGTTAACATTGGACTGGAATTCTCTTAACTAGGATGCAGTATTATCGCATATAGATCTATTTTAGACCAAAATTAATACACAACTGATTCAAATCCCACACACACAGAGTTTGGATAGATTTTCAACAACCTGGCAAAGGCTTATTCCATTCCGCATCATGGCAGCCAGAATTACTTGACTCTTGTGACAATCCTCCAAACCTTGTTGATTCCTTCTAAATTGCAACATTTCCTTCTTTACCCTTGCCTGCAACAGACATTATTGTGTATTGTAAGTGTAAACTGGACTATTAATATTAATCCAACCAATATAATCAGATAGGGCAGAAATTAACACATGAATACCTAGACAAAGAATCAGCCTATTGCAAAAAATCTGAAATAATTTCCATCCATGAGTGACACTAGCATAAATACCCTCTAGCATTTTTCCAAGGAGACATTCGAGATATGAGCAAATGCCTATCCGGCCCTGTTATCAGTTGTTGCATCTAACAGATTAATAACAACGGATTATGATTACAAAAGCAGGATCTGGCCGTCAAATTACGATTTGGCCCATGAATTAGAAAGCTAGACATAAAATACTCATGTGTCCAATTTACAGTCAAATCGTGATTTTGAATGGTGGATTAGCACCTATTTAAAAGTCAAACAAGGGTATGTTCTCATGGGTGGGACATTAATCATGTTGTACCAAGTTCTGGAAAGCAAAGCACAAACATTAAACGACTAGTGGGTCAGGTTAACAATTAAGGATGGAATCAGGCAAGATGTCCTCCTAATTCCTATCTCTTACAAGCGCACCATCCACACAGCCTACCCGATGCTTGTTAACTGACCTTTTACAGAAGCACATACATAAATCCACTAAGGCTTTAGTCCTTTATTCCAATGACATAGAATGAGTGACATCCTAAATTATCTAGTCAGCCCTTAAAACAAAAGCTTACCTACATGTGACAACACTAAATAGTCTGAAACTTCAAGTCACAAACAGGGATAAAAATTTCACAGCAAAATAAGTAAAGGCATATGAATAGATCAAAACAGAAAACCAAAGAGGAATCATAGACCAAGAAAGAAAAAGAAGTCCAATAGTACTGGATTAAACTTCAAATTCCAAGTCCTAACATAATGTATGTTGCTATGAAACTAATAAGAGTTCTAGTCGTAATTGGTAGGATTTTGACAAGGCGAAGAGAACTTCAGGAGAAGGGTCACAGTATGTGTAGCGACGGACACAGGATACAGGTTTCAAGGCTGGGTATGTATGAGTGGATCTGTACATGAGCATGCAATACTAGGAATACAAGGGTGCCAACATGCCATTACTCATTGGGAAAAAATGGGAATACATTGTGCTGGAACCAACCAAGAAGCTTTCATAGTAATAAGCACTTTGTGATGGTACTATGTAAGATTTGTCAACTTATATGAGCTACCGTTCTTGGGTGCATATAAGATCTTTTTGTACATCCTATTTTGTTTCCTTAGAAATATGGGTGTGACAAATTGTATCAGCTCGAGTGTTGACTGTAGGATGCAAGCCTAGTTAGAATGGTCATTAAGTTGCTATAAAAATCTTTGTTCTATAAACCTTGATATTTTTCTCTCTCAGATGCCTCTATCCTTGATATTCATCTCCTTCTTGATGCTTATTTTGAAAACCTTTGTTCTCATCTTCACTCTATGCTTTGATATACTGTTAGAATCTTGTCTCATCACCTTCTCACGTGTATTCTGAAGTTAAGCTTTAAGGTCCTTGCCCTTATGACGATAGCATCGTAAGTTGAGTCAATGATTGAATTGTGCATCTATGCTTATGCTTGATTTGGTTCTTTATAATGAGTGCTGGGGTATTATAGACTTGTCTATATATCCCTTAGTTAAGAATATTAAGCTTAAAATCATAAATAGATAGTGGGTTTGGTTTATATCCCATCTCTCCACTTGCTGTTTTCTGTAGCAGCCTGCAAAGTTTCTATTATAACTCAAAATCCACACGTGCAAAAGTTATGAAATTTTTCTGGGATAAACTAGACTTCCGTATCTTCAATATGCCACCAGAATCATCTTTTTATCATCTCTGAGTTGGGAGATATAGATATTTTTTGACAAGGTTTCTGTGCAGTGTGGAAGTCTGGAACAGTTCTGTTATACTCAGTTTTTGGTTAACTTAACGACAGAATTTGCTTAAATGACCTTAATAAAAGTTGTATACAATTTTATAAGCTTTCCAAACATTTAAAGAATGCCTTAATTGGACTTCTGGAACAAAATTTATGACAGTTTTTCTGAACTGCTGATATTGGTACTCGCCCAAAAATTCAGATTTGTTTTTCTCTTAACTATAATGATTTGGATAATACTAAGAGTCATTAGCTGCTTTGGAAAACAGATGGCTGCTCGTGGTGGAAGAGGCAGGGGCAGAGGCATGGGTAGAGGCAACAACCACCACTGATGGATCAACAAAAACTGATGAACCGACATGGACAGTTGATGCAGACCATGATGCAATTTTTTTTAGAATCAGCAAGCAGGAGGCCAACAGAATGCTCCACCTCCAAGGGACAAGCGAAGGGGATTCATGCAAGGTCATCCTCCAATATTCACTCATACCAGTGAACCTATGGGGGCAGATGATTGGATCCGTGCTATAAAGAAGCAGCTCAACCTCACACAGTGTGATGATCAGCAGAAGGTGTTGTATGCTTCAGGATAGCCACAAGGGGCGGCTCAGACTTGGTGGGAATCTTATTTAGCTGCATGTCCCAACAATGCTCCCGTTGTCACTTGGCAGGAGTTTGAAAAGGATTTCTGTACACATCACATACCAGAGGGGTTGATGGATCTCAAGGCAAATGAGTTAGATCCCTTAGAATGGGGCAAATGTCTATTGATGAGTATCATGACAAGTTTGTCCAGTTGTCTCGTTATGCTTCCAATGAAGTGAAGGAAGATGCTGATAAGCAACGTCAAATCCTTGAAGGTATCTACTTTGACCTTAGGAAGGAATTGTCCATCACCAAGTATCTTGATTTCCAGACGCTGGTGAATAGCACCATTGTGCTTGATAATATGAACTTGGAGAGGGACAGAAAGAGGAAGTTTTTAGGCTCATCATCTGGGAGCAACACTCGTCCACACTATAATTCTCAGTGGTGGTACCATGGGCTTGTTAGTGAGTGGAATCGTGGGCCGAACCAGCACCAGAATAGTAATCAGCGCTCATCCTACCAGCAGCGTAACTTTCCTCTACAAAAGGGTGTTCAGTCCTCACATAATTTCAATGCCACTCCTATGAGGAACAACTCCTATAATAGGTGTTTCAATTGTGGAAAGTAGGGCCATATGTCTTTCAGCTGTCCTGAGAAGAAGAATCAACCAACTCCTCAGAGGCAGAATAGCACCCAGAGGTCGCATACCAACCATGGAAAAGTGAACCATGTGTCTACTGATACTGCGTTGGAATCTTCAAAGGTCATTCAGCATTAACTGTATCTCTACTACCATTCTTTTTTATTCTGGAGCTTCGCATAGCTTTATTTCCCAAGCATTTGTTAGAATGCATGGCATTCCCCTACTTGCTATGAAAGATCCTATGTTAGTAAACTCACCGGGGGGAGGCATACCAGCATCATATTATTGCCCCTCAGCAAAACTTTCTTTAAGGGGGTAGAATTTGAGGTTGGCCCCATTGTGTTGAGGTCTTCTGGAATCGATCTTATACTGGGTTTGGATTGGATGAAGCAGTACAACGCGGTAATACAGTGCAAAGAAAGAGTGGTAGTTCTGACAACACCAAAGGGAGATAGAATTAGTGTTGAGGTAGCAGTGAAATCGCCACCAACAGCCACTGTCCATCAGTTCAATGATGAAGCTAATCCCCAGGACTGCATAGTGGATGAATTTTCGAATGTCTTCCTTGATTATTTGCCAGGTATGCCACCTGATCACGATATTGAGTTTATTGAGTTATTACTTGGCACTGCACCTATAGCTAAGCATCCATATAGAATGGGGGTTAATGAATTAGAAGAACATAAGAAACAGCTGAAGGAATTATCGAGTAAAGGTTTTATCCATCCTAGTGCATCACCTTGGGGTGCTCTAGTGATCTTTGTTGATAAGAAGGATGGTTCACAACGGATGTGTGTTGATTATCGCTCACTCAATGAAGTCACTATTAACAACAAGTATCCATTGCCAAGAATTTATGACTTGTTTGATCAACTAAGAGGTGCTTGTGTGTTCTCTAAGATTGATCTTCATTCTAGCTATCACCAATTGAAGATTCAGAGTTTAGATATACCAAAGACAGCGTTCACTACAAGGTATAGCTTGTATGAGTATACCGTTATGTCCTTTGGTTTGACAAATGCACCTACCTACTTCATGTACATGATGAACAAGCTGTTTATGGAGTATTTGGATAAGTTCGTTGTGATGTTCATTGATGATATATTAGTATTCTCCAAGACTAAAGAAGAACATTAAGAGCATCTAAGGTTGGTTTTGCAGAAGCTAAGAGAGAACAAGTTGTATGCCAAGCGGTGTAAGTGTGAGTTTTGGTTGAAGGAAGTGTCTTTTCTTGGACATGTTGTCTCTAATGGAGGAATAACAGTGGATCCAAGCAAAGTAAAAGAGGTGTTAAATTAGAATCCACCTACTGATTTTAGTGAGATTCGTAGTTTTCTTAGACTAGCTGGGTACTACAGAAGATTCATAGAAGGATTTTCAAAGCTTGCTAAGCCTATGATTGCTTTGTTAGAGAAGAATGCCAAATTTTTGTGGTCAGAACAGTGTCAACTTAATTTTGAAGAGTTAAAGAAGAGACTGACCACAGCCCCAGTGTTGATATTGCCTGATTTAAGTAAGAAGTTCTCCATCTACTATGATGCCTCTCATCTGGGATTGGGATGTGTGCTTATGCAAGAGGGTAGAGTTGTGGCCTATGCATCAAGACAATTGAGGAAACATGAGTTGAATTATCCCACTCATGATCTAGAGTTAGCTGCCATGGTTCATGCTTTGAAGATTTGGAGACATTATCTGATTGGGAACAAGAGTGACATTTACCCTGATCATAAGAGTTGGAAGTATATTTTCACTCAGACAGATCTAAACTTGAGATAACGTCGTTGGTTGGAATTGATTAAGGACTATGACATAGAAGTGCATTATCATCCTAGAAAAGCAAATGTAGTGGCTGATGCACTCAGCAGGAAGAGGTATGTTAATGAGCTTCAAATGGCACCTGTGCCTAATGAGTTGTGTGTGGCATTCAAGTATTTGAATCTTGGTATTGTTTATAGTGCCATGGATATAGAAGTGACACCCACTCTAGAAGAAGAGATTCACAAGGGTCAGTTAGAAGATGAGAGATTAAAGGAGATAGCTGAGAATGTAGTACTTGGAAAGGCACCGGGATTCCATCTAGATGATAATGGTACTCTGTGGTTTGGTAAAAGGATATGTGTGCCCGAAGTGAAAGCTATATGTGAAGCCATTTTGCGAGAAGCGCATGACTCTGCTTATTCTATCCATCCTGGGAGTACTAAGATGTATTTAGATCTTAAAGAGAGGTATTGGTGGTATTGTTGGTATTTCTTAGCGTAAGCAGATAAATCCACAAGTGCACGGAGTACAGTTGTAGCATTCACCTAGAAGTATTCAGGGTATCGTATTTTCCACAAGGAACGGAGTGTTCTAGAGAGGAGCAAGAACATCCAAAAGAAGAAGGTAGAATGATATTTTTTAGCACGAGAGGGAATTCTAAGCACAGCCCAAGGTCACTAGATAACTAAAGTCTCGGCTTACTGAACTCGCTCACTTTAGAGCAGCTGTTCCTTTCGGGTTTTCAAAAAGACTGGGAAGACGTAACCGGGAGAAGGCAACCAAAAGCTCTACGAAAACACCAACCCGAACATGGTGGAATACAAAGGCCTTGTTGAATCTATCCCCCGAGGCTACCACAACTATCTCTGGGGTTGGGCGCAAACTCAGGTAACTCCCAAGCCTAGACACCACGTCTATGCTAGAGACTACTACTCTAGTCCGAATTCTTAATTAGACTAAGCACTCGGTCGAGCGGAGATCACGCAAGCAAGCGAAAAACTTTAAATAAATAGATCACTAGGGAATTGCAAAGAAAGAACGAGGATATTACTCATGAAGCAGTCAGCTCCGTAGAGGTACAAATTGGAGGAGAACCTGACAAGCCGGCTTCGCCTCCACTCTTCCCTCCTCTCTCTTCCTCTTTTCTAACTTATACAACTAGGCACTAGCACCTAGAGGGACACTACTATTACTCAAATGATATAAAAGTGAACCTCATAGGTGTAGACTACATTGTAGTGCATAGTAGAGTGTGTCTTGAGGAGGGGGAATGGCCCTCCTTATATTGGTGGAGAGGAGGGGGTCTTTGCCAAATTACACCTCATTAAGGCCCCAAAACCGACCTCCCCACCGTCCTAGCATTGAATGTACCACCTTTCCCCCACCGCCTTTTGCATTGGGCTATCGGCATGGGCCATCTGGCCAAAACTGGCCGCAGCGGAGCTAGGGCTGGCGCGCCCACGCCTAGGCTGGGCCCCCTTGGCCCCATCTTTTGCCAGCAGCTCATGGCCCTTCCAATTAGCTTTCCAACGCTTGGTAAATGGCCTAAATTGGAGTTTGGATGCATCGAGGGCGTCCGTTCTATCCGGGCCTACTCCAGCAGCCTAAGATGGAATTGGACTGAGTTTTGGGTTTCTACTTCTTGGGTTCATGCTGAATATTTGTATAAATGTTCAGAGCCCCGATACCCTAGTAATTGGTCTTTCTCCATTGGGCTTATGTCGGGTATTTTAGTGTGTCATTTTCTTATATACTTTGGGGCTCTTTTCCTTTTAATACCGACATGTGCTCCTGCAAATAAACAAACACCAAAACTTGTGGAATTTGTTAGTATATAAACCATATTACTAAGTTTGATGTTTGTTGTATTTGAAAGTTGGCGGTAAAAAGTATGCAATAAGGACTGCCAACAAGCTCCCCCGCACTTAGTCCTTTGCTCGTCCTCGAGTAAAGGTTTAAAGGACTAAGTGGGTTTATCTCCTTGATTTAAAAATCTGCATACAAGTTATTCCAAGCTTCACCAAAAACATGTGAACTTCCAAGTGTTTACCAAGTCATCTTGGGTAATTGAAAAATGGAATAGCTTGGATTCAAATCTTCTCACTCTTATCCTTACTCAGAAACTTGGGTTTTTATAAGGTTTTGAAAACATAAAGATAGCTTTTGTTCCTTGAATAATTCTCTCAAGTCGCTCGTATTTGTAAGTGGTTCCTCACCAAGGCATATATAGAGAAATTGCCTTCACTTAATCATCCTACC
>JAKNSH010328752.1:0-12161 GCA_027790015.1 Cymbopogon flexuosus
CTTTTGTATATGGCTGACTGAAATCCAGCCACTACACCAATGGAGGAGCGCCTGTGGCTGAGCAAGCAGAGCACAACAAAGGAGTGGCTCGTGGGAACTCTGCGCTACCTGGTTCACACTCGCACACAGCCCACACCTTGCCTTTGCGGTACCTTGCCTTTGCGGTGGGCTTCGCCGGTCGATTCCTGGAGCGTCCAACTGCTGAACACCTTCAGGCAGTGAAGCGCATCCTCGGGTATTTGGCTGGTACAATCGACTACGGTCTCACCTACACTAGAGCTCATAACAAATTTCGCTTCGCCGGCTACAACGATTCAAACTTAGCTGGTGTATGGACTCAAGCAAGAGCACCACTGGGTGTATGTTCTTCCTTGGGAATTGCCTGATCAGCTGGCAGCCAATCAAGCAAAGGGTGGTGGCCCTCTCAAGCTGTGAGGCTGAGTATGTGGCAATGACTACTGCTGCAACTCAAGCACTGTGGCTGTCCATACTTCTTGCAGAGCTGTTGGGGAGAAGAGTGGAAGTGGTGGAGCTCAGCCTTGGCCAAGAACCCTGTGTTCCATGACAAGAGTGGGCATATCAGGACCAAATACCACTTGATCAGAGATTGTGTTGAAGATGGAAGCATCAAGACTGAGTTCATCCCTAGTGCAGACCAGCTAGCTGATATCCTGACCAAATCTTTGGGCAAGGCCAAGTTTGAAGAGATGAGGGGAAGGATTGGGCTTTAGAAGATCACCGAGTGAAGCAACAGCTAGGCTTAGGGGGAGAAATGTGGGATAAGCCTAGCATTAATTTAGTATCTAGTTAATCATCTAGTTTACTTTAGGCACATGCTTAGGCTACTTAAGATTCAAGCTATCTAGCTTCCTTGGCAGCCAAGTAGTCTACCTTTATGCCTTTATGCTTTGTGCAAGGAATATGCTCTTTAGAGCTTCTTGTATCTCAAGTTGAACTTTTGGCTATATAATGGAAAGCAGGGTCTAGAGTCAAGCAGCCCTCTGGCAGTTTGCCAAATTCCTGTGTCTTCTGCGAACATTCTCCTCCTTGCGCACTCGCCACCGCTCCTCCGTGTACATGAGCTTGTCACCAACGGTGATGTGCCCGGTGGGGCTTGCTCTTCACGGTCATCCACGGCCTTCAATCTCAAAGTCACCTCGATTGTGAGGTCCTTAGTCTTCTTCACTCCACCCCCATCCCTCAGCGCTTTTGCAGCCTGTGCCTCTTTGCTAGGTTGCTTGGTGCTTGTTGTGATGTCCCTCCGTGCTTCTATAGATGTATGTATATATAGAGGCATATATATAGGCCGACCAGCTGATATATCTGGACGACCATGGTCGATTAATTGACCTAGTCGACGATTAATCACGATTATTAATCGGCTGGTCGGTCCTTGGTCGACCAGGATCAACCCGCCGACCAGAAAACATTAGTTTGTTTTTGTCTTCATGTATTGAGTATGTGGCCATGCTTTCTGGCTGTGGATATCTGATCCCCCATTGTTATTGTAGTTGTGCTTACATTTTTTTTTGTTCTTGGTGCCGGCAGGCCGCTGACTTTTGATGCCTCGTTGGTGAACGGCTTTATTGTCAATAAAAAGTGGGAGGATTTAGATGATTACCTCAGCAATTTTGTTGCAGCCATCCTCAAGATTACCCCAGATGAAGTTGTCATGATGCATCCTGGGCTGTTTCTAATCCCACGCATGGAGAAGTTGTTAGATATTTTAAGTGCTGAAAAGTTTGAAGAGGCTGATTTGTTCTATCAAAGGTCATTGGAGTTGCTTCGAGGGTGCCAAGGCAAGTTTGCAGCTTTTAGCCTTGTGCACGGCATTGATTTACTTGGCACAGGAGTGAAAACACGATCTAAGCCTGCCAGCAGATGCAGTGCTGAGGAAATCGGAACCAGAATATTAGACTATATACATCTATACTTCCCGAGTGCCATCCAGTAAGTGATGTTCTTGTTTATTGTACTTGTAATTATTGGAGCATATTGTCCACATTTAGTTTTTCTGGTTTCAGAGCTAACAATTTCATGATCTGAATGTATTTCCTGTTTTGTGCTGTTTAATTCTGCAGCAGGGATGATAGTCCAAGTGATGGAGTATGGCAGTTCGCCATGAGACTGCATAAACTCAATAAGAAGGGGAGGATGGCTTATAATGGATTTAGATGCTTTGTCTGTGGGTGGGTTGCTAAGGCATACTACAGTAGTTCACATCTGAGGTCTCACTTACTACAGTCAAGTAAACGCAAAAGCTGCCTCAAAGTTAGTGAAGACGTGTTAGATCGTCTTTGGGCTGCAGATGAGACAAAGAACCTGCAAACTATTGAAGAATTCAAGGAGAGTTTCAGGAAAAAGAGGAAATTAGCATTAAATAATATAGTGGCTTGGGTCTCTGGAAGTAATAACTCTACTGGTCCAATTACATCATCTTCAGGATCTACAGAAAACAAAAGACCAAGTACTTACGGTACCTCGCAATCTATTGAAACACCTACAGGTCAAATAAGACAGCTTCCGGTCTCACCTGTACAGATGCAGCCAGATAAAGCTTACCTGCTATCGGATAAGTTGGGTAAAGAAGCTTCTGCAATTCTTGATCGCCTTCACC
The DNA here is from genome assembly GCA_027790015.1 of Cymbopogon flexuosus. Taxonomy (NCBI): domain Eukaryota; kingdom Viridiplantae; phylum Streptophyta; class Magnoliopsida; order Poales; family Poaceae; genus Cymbopogon; species Cymbopogon flexuosus. The sequence goes on from JAKNSH010328752.1 coordinate 2,618, forward strand.
AATCCCCTTTTGTGTTTCCTGAAGATAGATTCTCCATCACCAAAAGTGTTGGCACGCTAAAGAAGTTGTGTATACATCTCAAAACATATGCACGGGTTCATACAAGTCAACCAGCCCCAGAAGAGTTCTTAAAGATTTGGGAGTTACTTGGGGAAGCATCTGTTAAGGTTTTTGAATGTATTAGTGCTGCTGATATACGTGACGAAGAGACCATTTTGTTTCTAACTGATAGAGCTACCGTGGTGTTTGACCTGGTGCTTCGAGGTGTCTGAACTTGATGCTTTGGCACCTACTCAGAACTTTCTTACCTAATGTAAGAATTGAATTGCTGTGTTCTGAATCAGCAAATGACTAATGATGCTAATATTTCTGAGAATGGTTTAATTAATGGTGCTTTGATGCCTCTATGTAAAATCATTGTTACCATGTAAACAGGCCACTATATGAGAGTCAACGTTGTTACTGGGCATTAGTGGTGTGACCAAAGGTTTGTAAGCTTCCAGTAAACAGGCCTCATTGATGACACGCATGACGCTCAGCTTTGCTTTGTGATCTAATTTCTTTACTGCCTACGTGCCCCTTTTCTTTAGTAGGGAGCTACAGCTATGGCATATTCACAATTTGACGGCCAAAATCTTGAGTTTTCTGCTCAGATGGTCGAACAAGTAATGCTTAGTTCACTGTATGTTCACAGTAAAAGGCTACAATGACCCTGCAGCCTGCAACTGGAATTATCAGTCCACGTGAACCAACTTAATAATGGCCATTTTAGTCCAGCTGTCTCTTTTTTTTTTCAAAGAATTCCCCGAAAGGAATTAACAGGCATGGTAGCATAAACATTATTGAGAGAGAGGGAAATATTATGTATTGTCACTTTCTTTCCTGTAGAAGTCTTGCAAAGTTGCACACGTGTAAAGAATTGAATATGGTATTTTAGGGCTAAGAGTTATCACGTAAAGAGAATATGAAATGGATAATGAATGATCAAAGATTTGGCATGAGATCAAAAGGATTTTAGTCAATCATGGATTAAAGAGTTTGACCCATACACTGCCCAGGTGGAGGGCGATTCAGCAGAAGACAGTGGATGCCAAAGCCATGCATCCCCTGACTCTCTGCGTCGAGTTTGTGCGGATACCAAGGCAGCGAGGAAGACATCATCATCCTTTCAACCGTACGCTCCAGTAGTGCAGGATTCATTTTTTATGTCTAACTAGAGTATTCCCTGTGCCTTGCCGCGGGTATAGAAAAGAAATATAAATATGTTAGAATGGATTATATGTCTCGCTGATGTGCATTTCCCATGCTAGTGAACTTTAATTACGATGCTTATGTGGATGCTTTGCATGTCAAGAACAATAGATACATATATTGAAGACCATGGTCCAAGGGAATAACTGGAGAAGACAAGACGACTAGCCCAATGTAGACTGTGTTCACTTCGTTCAGGCAGGTTCCCGTTTCCACACCCGGTAAACGCAGAAAGGACAAGCCATTTATTTGTGTTGAAAAATCTATTTCTCACATACGTATAAAAGTCCGGTGGCCGAAGATTTGAACATGTCTGACAATATCCTACATAGTCGACCAGGCAAAGCTGTACACATAGGAGTAGCTCCATACCAAGTGTTGCGGGTCAAATAAAATTTATGAAAAGCAAACAAAAAAGTTAAAACCGACATTATGTTAATTCAAACACTTATCTGGGTACATGAGGACATCCCAAAATAGCACAAAAGTGCACTACAATGCACCAGCCGTTGTACTTCTATTGCTATAGTCCCAACTGCACCTACTGATCCACTCCGCTGCTCCCGCCACCGTCTCTATCGCCACGCTCCCCTCGTCCTCGTCGGACGAAATGAAGACATCCTCGTCCGACCAGCTGGAGTCATCCGTCTCGTCGGTTGGATGGTTCCACACACGCGGAGGGTACCTCGACAATGGCGGAAACCCCGGCGGAACCGTCTCCATGATGTTGTGCAACTCCTCGCCGCAGTTGTCGCTGCCATCCTCCTCCTCAGCGCCGCTGCTGTCCCTGCCCTTATCCTCCTCGCCGTCGCTGTCGCTGCGGTCCTCCACCTCCATGTCCGCCTCGTCCTCTATGTTCACCGGCGCCTCCTCCACCTCCTCCATGTACGCCGCTTCCTCTTCCTCCTACTCCTCCTCTTCCCCTTCCTCGTCCTCCGCCGCCGCCGCCGTTCCTCTTCTCCTCCTCCTCCTCCTCCTCCTTCCTTTGCGGCGATTGATCCACCTCCACCTCAACAACTGACTTAGGCAAGCTTTGGTGGCGAGCAAAACCATGGGACAAATAACCATGTCAAGTGTGCTTGATTTACGTTCTTGCAATTCATATTGCTGTTTAGGTTGTTATCAAAAAATTATTTTATCAAAAAAATATTGTTGTTTAGGTGATATTAGGGTTTGTGATATATCTACTTTGTTATGCTTGATATACCCTATTTAGCTATTGATATGTGATATATACCTGTGCAACAAGCTTAGATAGTTGTTATATTCAAATTTTGTTAGGTAGAATTAGAACTACGTGATATCTATCCTCCAAGTTTGGGTTTTATTGGACTCATGGTCATCAAGTGCTTTCAACTTAGAATCCATAAAGCATAAAGTAGCAACATGCAAGCAAGCTGACAAAAAGAAACCATAACCCTTTTTCATGGTTTTGAGCGCTAGCAACAATTCAATCCAAGTATCGACGTCGCCACTCCTTTATTTTTGTCCATGCTCCGGCTCCAACCACGGTCTGAATCTATGATGTGTATTGCAGGAAAAGTATTAGAGCTGGTTCAGTGGCATACAGTAGTCGGTGAAAAAAATCACCAGCTCGGAAGCAATTTAGAGGGATGCATCTAATGATCTAAGCTCGTTTCTCATTGTAGTTTATTGATCTACATGGAATTAAGGTGTATAATCACCAACTCGGAAGCAATTTAGAGGGATGCATCTAATGATCTAAGCTCGTTTCTCATTGTAGTTAATTCATCTAGACGGAATTAAGGTACAGAAAATACAATCATTACTTTCAAAAAAAGAAATACAGACAATCAAGTTCGATTAGAAATATGTAAGATTTATTTTGGTTAGTTCCAAATTGTAGTCATCACCAGTTTGTTTTCAGAGCCTTTGGCAGTCTGTTGGTAAACTTTTATTTTTTAGTGACCTGTTGGTAAACTTGTGCGTTTAGTACAGAAAAAAAAAATGCGACAAGCCAGAAATATGTGCCAGTTGAAGAGCTGGCATACATCAAATTTGTACAGAAGGCATATAGATTGAAGAAACTAGAGATGACAAAATATAGTAATAATAAGAGATTTAATTGTCATGCGAAAGTTCAGAATGACTGATATACAGTAGCAAGCACATCCATGAATCAGAGGGATGTGGCAACAGCAGATCCTCACTGCTGATCACTATATGATGCAGACAGGAAAAAAAACAAAAAAGCCTGCGACAGGAGGCAGGTGTCCATTAGGAGACGCAGCAGCAGCCACGGATATAATCACCTTTGTAAAGTCAGAGAAGCTCTAAAAACACCTGCTGCAGTGCGGCAACTCTCTCCATAAAATAGATTTTATCTTCAGCATTAGGTATCACAGATGCAATAATGTGTTCGGTAATAGCATCAGTCGCTTCCTCGAATAAACCCACAATACTTAAGAGATCTTTAGGTGCAAAATGATTGGCATCAACAAATGCATATTTGCTGAGCTGTATAAACAACTGCTGCAGCGCAACAACTCTGTTTAAAAGAGAGTCTCTATCTTGAGAATCAGGTACCACAGATGGAATAATGTGATTGATAAAACCAGCAGCTTCTTTTTTCAACCTGCCCACCAAGAGAGGATTTGTCTCTCTATCTAACAACATCGGTGCTGGTATGGGCTTCATTTGTATTGCGGGTGTACAGAGGGAAGGAGAGTTATACGCTCTTGATCTTTTATTTTTCCCAGTTGCTAAAATTGACGTATTTGAACCCGTTGATGAGGTATCTTCTTCAGAGATCAAATCACTTGATCTTGATTTCCTCTTCTTTCTAAATCTATCCTTCAGCTTTTTCAGAGTTGGCACGCCCCTTGCCTCATCTATAGCCCTGAGACGATCTAACAAGTCTTGGGTTACTTTAGGACAACTTTTGCCCTCACTAGAATGTAAGAAGTGTGATCGCTGATGTAAAATGCTGCATTGTCCACTAGAAACCCACCCACAGGCAAGGCATCTAAATTTATGATAAACCTTTTGCCCCTGTTTATCTGGCTTAGGCAGTTTCATGGCAAACTGCCATAATCCTTTAACTTTAGCATTGTCCCGGCTGCAGAATTAAACATATCATGAAATTGTCAGCTATGGAAGTGAAACCGAAGAAAACTAAATGTTGACAAATGACAATACACTGCAATAATTAAAAGTAAAATAAATTAGAACATTACTTACCGAATGGCACTCGGGAAGTATAGATGTATATAGTCTAATATTCTGGTTCCAATATCCTCAGCGCTGCGTCTGAGGGCAGGCATAGAACTTGTTTTGACTGTTGTGTTAAGTTCATCAATTTTGTGCAAAAGGTCAAGAGCTATGAATCTCCCTTGGCATCCTCGAAGTAAATCTATTGATTTCTGACAAAAAGAATCAGCCTCTTCATACTTTTGATCACTTAGCATATCTAACAATCTTTCCTCGCGTGGGATCATAAACAGCCCAGGATGCATCATGACAACTTCATCTGGGGTCTTCTTGAGGATGGTTGCAATGAACTTGCTGAGGTAATCATCTAAATCTTCCCACTCTTTCTTGGCAATAAAGCCGTAAGCCACTGAGGCATCAAAAGTCAGCAGCCTGCAGGAACCAAGAACAAAAAATAGAATAAGCACACGTATGCCACACCAATTGTAGACATATTGCATTGTAGGACTAACGCCCTATGTTAGTAGGCAATGCAGTACAATTCATATATGCGATGCTGGGTAGCTTGGGCACAATAAAGCAGGCCCAGGTCAACTACAGCTACAAGGCCAAATAGGGATTCTAACAACCACAGTAACAATGGGGTTAGATTCAATGGGGTCAGAATTCCAGTCAGAAAGGATGGCCACACGCTCAAATCATACATGAAGAGGAGAACAAATGTGACGAGCTGAACCAAACATAAAACATATCAGATGGCACAAGAAAGGTCTGGATCTGATCCAGGATCCAGTCGAAGTGCCACATACACAAATCATACGCAAAGAGAAAAGCAAGTGCGGCAAGGACATGAGAACACAGATCACGTACAGGAAGGAAGATGATATGAAGGCAGAGTAGTTCTTACTTGGAAGCAGGAGCTCTAGATAGATTTTTCTCATTCAGCGTGTCCATGGGATCAGCATTGCAAGCATGACTAAAGCAACAATGTACAAAAGTTATTTCCACAATATGATATGATAGGATGGCCACATAAAGAAACTATACACGGAAGGAACTGAACCGAGCACACAAAAATAATGTACACGAAGATACAATGTAGCAGCAGAACAAATTAGAATGTAATTCATGGTCATATTCAACTCGCCCCATACATGGGGAAACTAATACTTAACTCAGGTTGCTAGACTGCGCATCAAACGCTGAATATACAACCAATAAGCTAGACTTCTCAAGTAAAGTAAGATGAGTGTACCAAAAATAACAGGTTTGGTAGTTTAACAGAATTAAATGAGAAGAACTACAAACTAGAAATTTTGTACACACCCTCAACAATTTAAGCACACTGAGAAAAACAGGTAGGAAGAACGTACTTTCCAGAAGTCGAGTTGTCAAATTGAGCAAGATAATCCTGTGAACAAAGATAAAATTTGAGCAAGTTAACATTACTGTACCCAATAAAAACTACAGGAGTTTAAAGATGTTATACATACAGGAGTACTCCTTATAGCTTGCTGTTCACTCTGTGAATCATTTCTTGGAGTTTCAGACATATACACTGTGAAGTTGCTAGTATGAAATACCCCATCTCCGTTCACCTAATGATTGCCAGTTGAGAATGAAAAAGATCAGTAAAGATTTTGATCTCAAGTGAGAATTAAAATAATAGCAGGAGTTAACATACCTCATCCAACCTTTGCCATACCAAATCAGTGTGGCTTATATAAGCTTGATCATTTACTAGGAGATATAGACTTCCGCTATGCTGCAGAATAAATATAGATAAGAAATAGTTCAAGTACTCAAATACCGACAAAACAAGTATACCTTGAACATAGTGTTGAAGTGGTTATTATGGAAGAGGACACAAAGCTCGTTTTCCTTAAGTTCCTTGTGCAAACAGAAGAGACTGCAACATTGAAATTTGACAATGTGATAAATGAGAATACAATTGAGAACATGTATTTAAACCATAGATTAGAAATATATACCCGTGGACAGTTAGCTGGTTAGCAGTGGTCTGCAGAAAATTCTCGATCAGCTCCCCTGAAAATATAAATCAATTTAAGTGTGAAGCTAAATACAGTAATTCTCACATTGTACAAATAGATTGACACTGTACAGAAGCCAATAACTGAAAAAAAACGAAATTCTCACATTGATGTTCTGTGGCCTTGTCATACACAGAAGGACTATTTTTCACAGTCTTGTCAGCCTGCTCAGCAAGAACCACATCCCTCTCACTTTGTGGTGTCTCCTTGGTAGACGACGAATGACTACGTGAAGTGTCAAAAAAAACTTCTCCATCAACTGCATCCCTACTTTCAGCTTTGGATAGATTGAGGACCCTTGTTAGGTCCTCTTGTTCCTCAAGGTCACTTCGCCTTTTATGTGGTTCAACTGAGTTTGAGAGAGTATGTTCATCAAATGATCTCCCACAAGAAACAATGGGAGACAGAATCTTTAAAGCTGCAGTTGTTGCAGCAGCAAAATCAACAGTTTCTTCATCCACATGTTTATTTTCTGGTGTTGGCTTACCTGACTTGAATTCAGCAAGTCCAGAAACAAGAGCATTGTAGGACTTTGATCCAATAGCAGTAGCAGTTTGAGTATCCTAAAAATATTGAATCAGCAGTGGTAAGCAGGTGGCATGCAAGTTCCAAGCTGAACTGTTTTTTGTATCTATTATCTATTATATTGGGAAAACTACAGGGCATGACCGAATTATTAGTAAGGACAGTCCATTCTATTTGATCAAATGGCTAAGAATGTGAGAATAAAGAAAACCTATTATGGGAACAGGTGATTCATAACTATTAAATGCATCTTAGTGATTTTCTATTTGAACGCTTAGTAATAGAACGTATTGTATCTGTAACATGTACATATTAATTATTTTCCAAAACCAGGAACACCACCATTTCAATCAGAAATAGAAGTTTACCAACCAGAATCAGATAACGAGAGGACATATCATGGACGGGGCCATACATACGGTAACCTACAAACAGATCCAACGTGTACATGTTTTATATGATCTATGTTCATTTGTTCATGTCACCATTTGTCCGTGTCTACTGTTTGTAGTGAATAATTGCAGAGGTATCAGAGAATGGATCCAAAGTGTCATACAGGTGGGTTGTGAGAAGACAAGATAAATGTTGTGGGTGAGTGTTGATGAACAAAACTTTTTTGGGGTCATTTGCAATACAAAATGTGGCAGAAGTTAAAAGGAAGAAGTCTAACTGGCCGTAGTAGACAATTAAATTCAAACCATGTCGTGTTCGTAGATATTTTGTTTTGTCAAGATAATGCAGTGGACCTTGCTTGCTAATTTTTTTTCCCAGACCAATGATAACCCCATTTCCAATCAGAAAATAGAAAACTTGTCCATTGATGGACAGATTTCGATTTTTGATGGTTTCCCAACTGATGGACACAACCAACCAGCTTCGAATTTTGGTGATTTCTAATACATCAGATGGTTAAGCCCATGGATTAAAATGATAAAGTTTGTGCAAAACTTATGAACAAGAACGGCATGCACAAATCTAACTGAAAACAGCACATCACATCACAGGATAACATAGGCCTATAGAATTTTTGCTAAATGGGAAGAAAGCACACCTGAGAGTCCACCATCCATCCATGGTATAGCGGGATATCCAGAAGATCAAATATAACACGTTGTGGAGTGAACTCAAAGTCATCAATCCTGCAACGTACACACCCAGTAAACATAAAAAATAAGCATATTATCACAAGCGCATATGACAAGCATCTGGTCAACAAGCTAAAAACCCTTACTCACTTTCTGAACATTGGGTTCATGTCAATGCCTGTCGCAAGGCGTGGGAGAAGAGCAATGGCATTCTGGACATTCTGTTCCCGGTTGCGAGCATATCCATCATCCTTGTCCTATGAATTGCAACTCGAAACCATTAACACACCAAAAAATGCCACAGCTAGCAACCCTAACTGGATTTCAGCCCACAAACTGCTGCTGCATCCCAACACAACACATTCCTACATTGATCGACCGAATAGGAACAACCCGATGTCGCGAGAGTTAGAGCCGAACCTCGGTGAGGAGATTGGCCAGGAGGGAGGTCAACTTCTCCTGTGACACCTCGCCCACGTCAGGGTCCAGGCTGATCACACCCTTCAGAAGAAGAAGGTTACCTGCACACACGCGCACCCGTGGCATGAATATCACGGGCGACCACAAGGCACGCGCCGACGCGCGGTGAACTCGCGAGGATTTTTCGGAGTTGAACGAGAGGGGAGAGAGGGAACTCACAGATAGAGAAGAGCGGATAGGGCCCGTTGCAGTTTTGATAGACGATGGGTGTGCGTCGCTCCAAGAAGTGGACGGCCCTAGTCCGATGCATCACTTCGGACGGCCGGGCGGGCTGGTGCAGGGGTTCGGGATCTGCCTCTGCCCGGCTCAGCGGGGCAACCGGCGAGGGGTCCAACAACATCGGGGCGGGCTGGTGCAGGGGTTCGGGATCCGCCTCTGCCGGGCTCGACGGGGCAACCGGCGAGGGGTCGAACGACATGGGGGCGGCGAGCTGGTGCAGGGGTTCAGGATCCGCCTCTGCCGGGCTCAGCGGGGCAAACGGTGAGGGGTCGAACGATATCGGGGCACGAGTTCGCTGCGAAGCGGAAGGGAGAGAAGTCGCCGGAACCCTAACCCTAGGTCGACGCCGCCGGAGGACGCGCGCGTGCGGGGTTACCTAGTGGACTGGTGGATTGGGAAAGGCGAGAACCAGGGTTCACCTTACCGACCGGTGGCCGGTAACCGCCGGACTCCGGTACCGGTTTACCGGCCGGTAAGGCGCGGTAACCGGTGGTTACCGGTTGAATTCAAATTTGAATTCGAACTCTCCGTTCACCGGTAAGCCACCGGTTTACCGACCGGTAAGGACCGGTAACCGGTCGGTAATCCAATGATGCCAAAATTTTTCAAATGAAAAATAAAACTTTTTACGAAAATGCTAAAAAAATTGCTAAAAAATAGTTCATGATTTATAGAATCCAATGATGTCAAAATTTTTCAAATTTGAGTGCGTTTAGTATTTATTTCGACCTTCATGATTTAATGGGCCTTAACGGGCCGGCT
>JAKNSH010329321.1:0-16850 GCA_027790015.1 Cymbopogon flexuosus
CGGGCGGCCATGGCGGCGCACGGGCGTCCATGGCGAGCGGGCGGGCGTCCATGGCGGCGCGCGGAGGAGCTCGCGGGCGCGGGCGACAGCGGCTCGCGGGCGCAGGCGACGACGGCGAATCTCGGGCGAGCAGAGCACCGGCGGCCATCTCCCCTCCGGCTCCCTCTCCAGGCCATCTCCCCTCCGGCAGCATCTCCAGGCGGGACTGCGAGGCGAGGCCGGTGGTGGGCGGCGGGCCCCACGCGCGGATTCCGCACGCCCGCTACGTCGCGAAATTTGGCGTTCGCGCGGCTGTTGGGAACTTTACCGCACGCTTTTCCGTATCCCGCTGCAGCTCGTTCGGTCTGGCGTGGCGACGGTATAATGTTTACCGGGGCGTTTTCAGTACCCCGCTGCGGGTAGTCTTAGAGCATGGCTGTATAACATTGCCACGTCACTTCCAGCCTTCAAAGAGTAACTCTTGTATAATAAGCTAAACCGTAAAAGCTGGCTGCAGAGGGGACACATTTATTATTTGCATGTGCACACGAAGGCATTAGCGCCGGCTTCACGCTGCTATACGGGTGGGAGAGGGCTGGGATAGTAAATTTTCTTCTCGTATCTTGCGCTGCAGCCGGCGAGATGTAAAACGCCCGCTCCGTAATCTCTCTCCAACGTGGCTCTTTTTTCTGTTGATGTGGACTCCTTGCAGCCGGCTAATTCAGCTTACTATACTTGCTCTTAGTTCTCGGCGCCCGGCGTTCGGTGCTGCAGCGAACGAACGCACGCGACGCGTTCTGGGCGATGCGATCGCCAGAGGGGAAGAGATCAGGGTCTACCCGTCAGACAAGGACAACGTTGCTTGAAGGCCAATCAAACAGCCGAGAGAAGCTCGGCATGAGATGCACCACGAATGCGGATGGTGTCTGGCTGTCTGCTGGTGATGTGCTGACGTGTGCGCGCTTGCAGGATTTCAGTTTCGTGGTTCTGCGAGGAGCATCTGATAATCTGATACTGGTAGCTAACACAAATGTCTGTTCAAAACTAGGACCTGACACAAATATCCGTGCGAGGCAGCGGCGACGGGCGTCGGGTCGTCGGCGCCGAGGCGGTTCGTGGTGCGGGTGGCGCGCCTCGGACACCCGACGTTCCGGGACCTGCTGCGGCACGCGGAGGAGTACGGCTTCCCGGAGAGTCCCGGACCGACGATCACGCTCTCCCCTGCGACGAGGGCCACTTCCTCGACGTCCTCAGCCGCGTGTCGTCGTCGGTCGCCTCCTGCGGCCTCGCTACGTGGCGGTGCGCGTGCGGCGAGTCCAGGCCGCTGCTGCAGGGGAGAATGGCCGCGGATCACAACCTCTCGTTTAATTTTTTTTCTTTTTTGATAACTCATATCTGTATTAGTAGGTAAGGAAAACGTACATCGGCACAGTACAATACAGATACGGGAGAGGATACAGATACAGCTGTAACAACCAATGTGCACCAAGGACCCTGAAAGAAACAGAAATTACAACGAAGCCCTTGGCCACTCTGACCACCATCGGCAACGGGGGAGACCACCGCCAGCCATCGCCGTCACCGGAATCCGCCGACGCCTCCCAGATCCGAAGAAGCCCCATCGCTGGAAAGCTTTCAATTGAGCCACAGTAGTCACCCGCGAACGGGTTGAAGTCGCCGCTGAAAACACATCGGCCGGGGAAGCACCCCGAGCTTCTTGGACCATGGAACCGAACTCGCCGTCGACGAGAGCCGAGGAAAGAAGCTCGGTCCACTCTCCCTCGATCCACAGCACCCGGAGCTGCCGCTGCATCCTTGACGAAACGCACCGCCGGCGCCGCCGTCACCCCATGGCGACGAGGCAACCGTCGGCACAGACTCCTGTACACGGGCCGGCGAAGCCGGACACCACCTCCACATACTCGCCGGTGACGCCGGAGAGGAGCGCCGCCGTGACGGGGAAGAGGACGGGAGGACCTTATTCCATCATGGCGTCGCCGCCGCCGCCGCCTCGGCCACAACGCCGGAAACCTAACCCTAACACTACAGGGACCTTCGCCGCCGACCGGCGCGGCGGTCTCCAACTCCTCGCAAAGGCCGGAGGGCCATCGGAGGCGAGGAAGACCGCCCGCCTCGCCGGCGGCGACCCGAGCTCCTCGATTCGCCTCCCTCAACAGTAGATGGACGGGAGAGTTCGAGAGGGGAAAAAGTTAACAGCTGGACGGTAACCTCTCGTTTAATTTGGTGGTGAGAAGCTGCGACCAATGCGAGGGAAAGTGTCGCTCGGCTGCCACGAAGTCCGTGCACGCGGGCACATCCGGGCATGTCATCCCGTGAGCCAAGAAAGCAGCGCAATGGCGACGGCCGATGGCTGCGTGGGCACGGACGTTGTTAGCAGCAACTAGAAAGTCTGTAATTTTATTTGTAGATAGAAAACTTTGGTTTTATAATGTTAACCTTGTAGATATGCGCCTGTTCTCTGTAGTTTGTACATTGAAGCCTAGAATTAGCTTGATGGACTGTACAATTATCTGTCGCTTCAAAAATAGAAGAATTCTTTCCTGTACATTGAAGCCTAGAATTCTTTCCTAGAATTAGCTTGAGGACATAACAAAGCTAACAACATGTTGTAAGCTGTCTGGTTGTCCATTCCCATGGTCTCCTCTAACTATACCGTCCTGTTTTCTCTTTCTTCCCCTTAAGGCAACATAGAAAAGGGCACAATTGAGATACAACAGAAACGTTTTGTTTGATGACAAGGGTTCCATTCAGGTGAGAAAAACTTAGGCCATGTTTGGTTCCCACCAACTTATATTTAGTGACTAAAATGTTTTAGTCACCTTTTAGTCCACTTTGAGTGACTAGTGCAACTAAAGTGTTTTAGTCACCTTTTAGGCAGTTTGTCTGGCAAATAAGTTACTAAAATAGCTTTTTTTAGTCAGTAGATATGAGTTGGTGGAAACCAAACAAAGCCTTAATTTAGTGAGCTATATATATGAGCATGCGCGATGTTTTTTAAGTAATAGGTGAGCCATTTACGACAGTCGTTCGTGTTCTGCGTGGCTCGTATGTTCACAATACGTGTTCGACGATGACCATCTAGTGGGGATACCACATCTGCTCATGTTCAGGCTAGCCTATCCAAATTAAATTAAATATAACCCAATCTAAGTTAATATATTTTTATTTCCTGCGACACTAATACCCATTTAGTCCATTTAAATATGTTATTTAACAGAATAGGTCAGATTAATATGGTTACTACAACCACAATGTTTTCATTCAAAAAGATAGCTATTTGAACATCCGAACTGCACTAACCACATGTTTTTTAAACATGATTCTTAATTTTTTCTAATCCTCGTCATGTCCAAAAGGAAAAAAAAAACATATGGTCAAAAAAGATTTTTCTAGAATTTAACTTTTTCCCCCTACCTTGCTCATTAATTCCCAACCTAACCACTTATAAATTATCATCACTATGTTTTTTTTGCAGACTTTTGACCAGTGCACATGAGCATGACAATTGTCATCAAGGAAATTTAGAATTGAAATTTCATCATCTTTATTGTAGCTTTTTTTCTTGTCTATTTATTTATTTGGTTTTGGTTCCTCAAAACACCCCATGATGTCATTATGCGTTACTTATTTTATATTCACATGTACTATTATTTTCAACTGCATATATTGTCTATTTTAGTTTCCTCAACTCTCTATTAAGACCTAGTCTTCTTCAACTCTTCATTTCTTTGCGGCACTAAACATATTTTATTACATTTTATTATATATATATATATATTTATTGCATTATAATATTATTATTTGATTTTTGAGCAATCACTATTATTATTTTAATTATGTAATAATATTTACATTTCATCTTTTTCACACCGCGCTACCGTGCATTTCGCCATAAAACCATTCAAGTTGTATGGAATTACGTATTTTCATAAACGTCTAATTCTTTCCAATCACTTCACACTTATTTATGCGAAATTTCTAAATATCTTCGTGCAAAGATTTTTCCCCCAAATTTTTAAATATCCTTAGGCAAATGATTTTCCCAGCTTCTGATGGTGAGGAGGCAGAACAGCTTGCCCGTGTTGGCGAGGCTGGCCTGGCCAGGGCGATCCTACCAAAAACGCGCCCCATACTCGTGCGTTCTCTCTTGGCCCCCTCTCGCTCTCCGACGATTGGTGGGCCGCCGCCGCCGCCGCCCTAAGTCAGGTGCTGAGGCTTCGTTGGTCTCTTCGCCGGCCGACGAGTACGTACCTCCACCCCTTCCCTTCCCTTCCCTTCCCTTCAATCTGAGCACCGAAACCCTAATCTAAAGCTATTAGCTATTTGACAATCCCTATACTGGATCCGCCCCGGGCAGGTCCTCGGTCCTCCATAGATGTCTCGTGAGTTCCAGATTACACTACATAGGTCACTCACTCCATATGTGATGTTACTCGTGATCGTGATTCGTGAGTCCCAGACTACAGATGGCTAGATCAGGGAGAGATTCAATTGTCCTATGTTGTGCTGCTTTAGTGAGTATAGTTTTATTGCACATCAACCAACACCTAGCGTAATGAATTTGTCTTGATTCTTGATGTTGATCATGGCATATTTGCGATCTTATATTGGTTTTGGTTTGGATTCTGAATTTATTTATTTCGTAAAAATACAAATTATATGAACTGACAGTTTCTGTTTTTAACTCTAAAGTTTTTTTTTTTAGTACAGGAGAACATGGCTACTTCAGATGTACAAATGCAACATTGTGCTGAAGATTCCGAGACTACAATCGAGATCAAAATCAAGACCTTGGATTCTCAGACATACAATTTGCGTGTGAATAAATGTGTAAGTTGACATGTATCTCATAAGCTGGCTGTTTGTATATTTACTCTACATAATTTTGTGCTATTATTTGTGTTTGCGTACTTTGGATCGTTTGTCTAGGTTTTGAGAGGGAAACTTAGTACAGATTGCGAATGATTGTTGCCCCTATAAATTCTATGAAAAAGGCTGTTATGCTTCACTTCACACCACAGGGCATAAGTCTCCATCTTTTCTTTACCTTTTTTTAAGTTGAGTTTTTATTTCTTTGGCTCATTCCACAAGGTTTTGGCTACTTCTAGCTAGTGGCGTACATAGGAACTCAGCCTCTTTATGCATTCATCATGGGAATAAATTCAACACAAACGTGCAAGTAATATGGGACGGATTGAGTATACATAAATGGCTAGTTTACTCAATTTTCCCAAGTCGCTTTCATAATATCCATCGTATCCGATGTTTAATCAGTTTTGTGATGTCACATGTTCATCTGAGGCATTTGGAGCAGCACTTAATTCGCACTTAATTCCAATATGAAAATTTCAAAAATATTTAGATGTGCATGTGATTCTTGATTAAATATTCTTTACTCATTGGGATATGGTTGATTGTTCCTGAAATTGTGTTAGATTAGCATGAAACCATACTAATTAACTTCTAATCAATGCATCTTATAAATCAGAAATGTTTGAAAATTTCAATTGTTACCTTGTAGCTAATGGTTTTCTGGGTAATTAGCTAGTTTGTGGTGGTTGTTGGAAATGGAAGCAGATAGCTCTGATACTTTCGTTTGGGGAACTTGGATATGTTTGTGCACATGGCCTTATGTGAGACTGCACACTAGGAAACTATGCAGTAGAGCTAACCCTTAACTTCTAAGATCACAACAAGAAATGAAAAACCAAAATAGTTTTTTGGTGATTATGGGTTATATATAAAATATTTTTCATGTCATTTTTTTTGTCAAGGCAAGCCACATGTTACTCCATTGTTCCATTTACAGGTGCCAGTTCCTCTGTTGAAAGAAAAAATTGCTACTGTAACTGGAATATTGTCTGAACAACAACGCTTGATTTGTCGTGGGAGAGTCTTGAAGGATGATGAACTCTTGTCTGCGTATCGTATCCTTATCTACTCAGTGTTCATTCTTCTATTCTAATTTTTCTGTTTGTTTTCTGAAATTTGTTTACTCCACCTATAGACTGCCCTATGTATTTTATCGGTAAATGACATCAACCACAGTAATAAAATACTAATCTCTGAAAATTGCCTAATTATCCGGTGTTGGGGTTTAATCTGTTACTACTTTGCAAGACAACCTGCTTTATTTTTTTCCATGGCCAAGTTTTTTTTTTCCGTTCTTTTTTAGTTTCAAATATTACCTCTAATAGAAAATGTAGAGATTTAGATTTTTTGCTGGTCAAACATTTTAGTTCTAATATCAATTAAGTATGTAGATTGATAATATAAGATTGATAATCCTGTTTGATATTTCATATTTTTAAAGCGTCATGTCCTATCGTCAGAGGGAACCTATGGTTCGTGCTGATGAGATTGTTGGGAATGGATGATGTTATTGGTGATATTTTTAACATTTTAAGTGAATGCATTTTTTTAAGAAATTCCTTTTCCTAATAGTATGTGTGATGGAATTTACCAAATCTATGGAGTCATGGTGTTATGGGTGTAGATTAGGGATGAAAACGGATCGGATACGAACGGATATCACTGATATCATATTTGTTTTCATATTTTTGTCCGGATTCGGATTCGAATACGGATAATACAAACCATGCCAGATAGGATATGATTGGACATCGACGTCATAAATATGCGATTTGAGTATTCGGATATGGATACGTTATCGGACGTTGAATATTCGGACTTTGATACGGACGAATTAAAAGCCCTATAAACGAATTTGGATTGGATACAAATGAACAGTGCCTCAACAACATTCGTATTTGAATTTTGTAAAGATATAAATCACAATACAAATATCCTGAAATGTGACTTAAGCAAATATCAATACTCTGAATAAAAAATAATCTCATAATCAGCTGAAAGCAGAATCTTGGTTACTTAATGGAAAGATACAGATGTCAGTCTATCCTGTGAATAGCACACTTAATCTCATTTATTTTGTTTCACTTGAACAGTGATATTCATTATTTTTGGATGAGGAAATTACTCATGTCATTTATCGAATACATTGCTTTTCCTTAACAACATTTTTAGATGTCGAAGATGGTCATACATTACATCTTGTTGTTAGACATCCAGGCCAGTCAGCTACATCTGGAAATGCAGCAACTGAAGGTTTGCAAACTTAAGAATTGTAATTTATGAAGTTTTGTTAACCAGTTAAAAGCTATCTATTTAGAATCAAGAAAGCATCTTTTTCATGTTGATGTAATTGAATATTGCTTTCAAACTGTTGAATTAAGTCAACATGTTTTGCTACCATCATCAGGATTTTCCTGACTCCCTATCACTCTGTTGATTTGTTCACATGCTATAAAAGTGTTTTGGTGGCTTATGTCCTTTGAGAAATGTTTTGGTCTTCATGGCATGCCCATCAAGTTCTAGTGTTCTGGAGTCGCACAAGAGCCAGTTTAGAATCCCCTTGCGTTGAAACAATTTAGCATGTGCTTCTACGACGACACATTTTAGTTTTTGTATTCAACTAATAGTCTGATATTTCCAGCGCTCCCAGATATGCAAAAGTATTATTAGTGTGTCTGTTTTCTTCTAGGAACGCATAATTTAACAAATGTGTCATACTAACAGGTACTGCCTTGAGGTTTAGTGTCAATACCATAGGTTTGCTGTTCAAGTCATTCTTATTTTATTTACATATAAATTTATGCAGTACAGGCCAGTGTTTCAAAGGCGTTGCCTAGGTGTCCAGGCATACCTAGCTCGCCTTGGGAAACAGTGGCGTCTTGCCGTCTTGTCACCTAGGCATCCATGCGGACCCAGCACTCACCCGCCTGGATGCCTAGTCGCCTTTAAAACACTGGTACATGCTATTAAGTCAACGTAGTAGTATTAACATTGAAAGTTATCTGCGATGTATGGTATTTTCACCTTTTGTGATTTAGATCTTTCCATTATGTTTTAGTTTGTGCTATTGACTTAATATATCTGTATGTATAGTCAAGCACCCTCACTATATGGCAACTAATGCACTCTCTGCCATAACTTCACTTTGGAGATAAGCTAAACTATTCTTTATTCAAAGGGCTTATCTCTGATGGTCCAATCTTTGTCGGACTCCTTCCAAATAAGCCTATAACATGTCTGGACTGAGCATTTGTAACATAATACCATATTAACCATAACATTTTCATAGCGCATCTTCCAAATGTTCCATGTTCACTTATGGATACTAACTTATATGCACTGTAAATTGGTACAATTTTACAGCTAACACATCAAATTCTGGTCGCCGTCGTGGATCCACAGTGGCAAGAAGTGTAGTACTTGAGGCTGTTAATGTGGATCCTGGTAGCAGTGAACTCCCATCTTTTGTTGCGCAGGTGAGAGTAATTTCCTACATGCATTGCGGCATTCTGTCCCATCATTCATTTGCTGAAGGACTATAAGTTTGACATATAGCTTGATTATGTTCAATTTTGTCTTATTCTTTTGATAGATTCTCCAAAGCGTACTTGGAACAATCAATGCACAATCTTCGGTAATGCAATGACCTTAGAGTAATTTTAGATTATTTATTTGGATAGAAACTTGTTTGAAAATAATCTCTGATACCAGGGTACACCAGCATCTTCTGACACCAGACCTTCAGATCCTGCACAATCTTCCATCCCAAATACTGTAAGAGTTGAACTCGACCAGCAACAAGCTCCTCTGCTTTTCCAGTCTGAACCAGCACATGAGTCACAACCAAATGTAAATATTCATCTGATTGTTGTCGCATGCTCATCTTGATTCCCCAAAAGGACGTGTTTAACTTATGTATTCCTTTGTTGTAGGTCATCCCGGATGCTTTGACAACTATGTCTCAGTACATTGACTTTATGAGGGACTCATTTAGGAGGGAGGGATTTAATCTTAATGGTCTGATTTTATTCTTCTGAGAGCTACATCCATCATGCATTCCACTTAAGATTTACCTCCATTTCTTTTTTTTTCTACAGGACAAACAGAGGGTAATGTGGAAAACAGAACTGCAGGAAGTACTACTAGCGTTGGTGGTACTCAAAATCAGGAAAGCCGGCCTGAATCAGCTGCGCTTGGGCTTCATAATGCATCATTATTAGCTGAAAATATGCACTCTACTAGGCAAATTGTTGTTGAACAGGCTGGTGCATTGCTCTCTGTAAGTCACATCTTTCAAAATCTTACTGGTACTAGTTAGCTAATCTTAATATATCTCTTCTTACTGCTTTGTTTAATGTCTTCTGTTCATTGCTATCGACTTGATAATGTTGTGCATTACTTGATCTTTTTTTATGTAGAAAACCTCATTTATTTCTAATAACAAACATGTCTTTTTTTTCGCTATTTGAATGATGGCAAATGTTCTCTTTTTATCTGTATTATTAGTTTATTACTATGGTACTGCAAGATTTGTGTTTTGTAGATCCATGGACCCTCAGTATCCAGTCACTAATAGTAGGATCAAATCGATTGCTCTAGCTCTACAGTGGCATCTCTTTTCTTTTGAATTTTGTTTGCATCTCTTTAATTCTCTGCTTACAAGTTCTTGTTATTTTCAACTGAACATCTCTTAACTGTACCTTGAAGTTAATAACCCTTGTAAAACAATCCAGCAACTCTCAGCTCAGCTGGGAGATCTAGAGAATGTAACTGATCCTGCAACACGAAGGGACATTCAAAGTAGTGCAGTTCGCACGGGTTCTCTGCTTCAGAACCTTGGTTCTTTGCTTCTGGAACTTGGCCGCACCACAATGCTACTGCGTATAAATCCGTCAAGTGTAGGTTTCCCTGACA
Organism: Cymbopogon flexuosus; assembly: GCA_027790015.1. NCBI lineage: Eukaryota > Viridiplantae > Streptophyta > Magnoliopsida > Poales > Poaceae > Cymbopogon > Cymbopogon flexuosus. The sequence goes on from JAKNSH010329321.1 coordinate 9,787, forward strand.
ACTGTTTTGACCTCATTTCAGCTTAGATATTATTATGAACTATTGTATTGATTTGTTGTAACTTCTTTTCAGTCAGAAGCGGTTGTAAACTCTGGACCAGCTCTTTATATATCTCCATCAGGGCCAAATCCTATTATGGTTCAAGTGAGATTTTAAAATTTTAAATTTTAGCATTCACTAATAACAAGCTTGCTAATTTATTTTGTTCAGCCTGTTCCATTTCCAGGAAGGTCTGTCCAAATGGGTACATTATTTTCAAGTCTTGGTTCGCAAGGATCTGTTCTACATCCGAGAGATGTTGATATCCATGTCCGCACAAGTAAGTAATATTGTTATTGTCTATTCCTTAAATATTTCCTCTTGGGATGCTACCACCTTGAAGCAAGCATCACATTTCTGTGGCTGAATTTATGGAAAAGTTGCTCACATAATGTCTAAATATGCCGAACTATTGCATATGGATGAACTGACTGTTTTTTAATATTAGTTTCAAACTTTCAATCATAGTTATTAATTTTGGATTCAGTGTCTAAACTAGTCTATAGTTCTAAATAAATAAATAGAAATGTTTTCTTTCATCTGTAGCATTTCAAGTGAACTTTTCATCTATGCCACCAGGGTGTGTCAGTGGCATGTAGGACCAAAGCCTAGTGGGGTATGGATGAGAAGTGCTCTATTGCTCTTCAATTGGTGTTATTGGTGCAAATCCCACCAATAAGTACAATGAGAGTGGGCCTGCCAATAGGATGTTTGAACGCTAATGTCTAGCAGGTGGTTCAAAACTGTGGAGATGCCAGGTTTTGATATTGGATTTTGGGTGGTCTCAACCTGAGATCTCTGGCATACTTTATAAACCAGAACAATATGGTGTGTTTGTCCTAGACCTGATCAAACACTGGGACAGGTTAGGCCGGAAAAAAATGTTGGGTCTGTTGGTCTATTTCTCAAGGTTATTTGGGCTTTCTTACTTTGGGCCAGGATTTTTCGGGTTGGTTCGGGTCATGAGTTAAATCCATGGCCAGAACCTGACCCGATGCAGTGACAGGTTGGTTGGCCCATGATCAGGTCTACTTTATCCCTAAAAAAAATTATAAGTTGGGTTTGTCAATTGAAGATTACTTAGTAGATTTTACAATTAATTAACAGCTAACATGTTTGAACCTTTTATGGGGATAGTTGTACTAAATGTGATGTATCTTTGTAGCTACTTTTCTTGAGTTATCATTTATCTTGTTGCTTTGGTTATGACAGTTGTTAAATGCCTCTTTTTTGTTGTTAGGTGGGTCTGTGCCTCAAGCCAACCCAAGTGAGTCGGCTGGTGCACAAGCACATCAAAATGTGAATAGGCCAGGAGATGCTTCACATGCAAATGTTGGGGAAGCATTTTCAGGGGTTGCAGGTGGCACTCCTTTTTCAGTTGAGTCTGGAGTTAGACTACTGCCACTTAGAACAGTTGTTGCCATGCCTGCTGGGATCAGTCGTGCTCCATCAGGGTCGTCTAGTGGAGGTGTTGGTATTATCTATCCATTTCTCACTAGAGTTCGACAAAGGGCAAACACTAATGGTACTGATGAACGAAATGGTCAATCTCCAAATGAACCTGCTCGTAGTAGCACACATCCTAATCAGCAATCAATTCCTCAGTCAGCAGGTCAATTTTCCTCTACCATCTTTTTCTACCTTGTTCTATGTGTCGATTCAATAAACCAAAGAGTTTCTATTAGGGGCTCAATAGGTTTGGACTGCTCCTGGTTGGGCTGATAATCTGTTCTGACAGTGACTTATTTAGTTATCAGACTGATCAGAACAAGATATGATCTAGATTTTCTTTTGAAAGAAACTTCTGTTAACTGATTACTTGATTTGAATTGCTTGCACCCATCACATAGGCAATCTGATCCTGCCATAGTATGGGATCATGCGACTTAAACAAGCTTCCTCCTAAGTCATCTAAGGAGTCTGTTACAGAACTAGAAATGTGTGGTGCAGCTGCACAGTAAAGAAATCAGATACAGTTAGCCCCCATTTTTAATTATGGAAAGCTACCCATCTGACTTTTTTTTTTTTGACAAACACATCTGACTTAATATTATCCAAGTACACAAGCTATGTACTGAGGCAGTGCCGTAGTCTTTATGATATTCCGTTTTTTTAATTAATTAGAATAAGTTGTATATTGAATGTGGTGGTTAGTACTTTAAAACTACACATATATTATTGAAGTCCACATATCTGGCTGTAGTTTTTTTTCCAGCTTTTAATCTGATAAATTAATGGCTGGTTCATTGGAAACTAAAATAAGTACTCAGATTGTAGTTTGTACACATGTTTCTGCATAGTTTGTGCTGCCTTTTTTTGGGCTTATTTTGTTTTCTATAGATGATTTTCTCAATGAAAGGTGTGGCATTATTGAACTATTCTTCATTCTGTTGTTTACAGGTAATCTGGGATCCCCAGTCGATGTCAATGTTGGAGATGGCTCTGAGACACCTGGGCAGCAGAATGGTCTGGTCACTCTCTCTCAGATAAGGGAATTCCTTGGATCAATTCTCCCTGGCGAAAATGTTCGAGGAAATACCTCAAACCAGCAATCACCAATGGCTTCCACCGAGCAGGGAGAGGGTAGAAATCTTGCAACACCAGAAGTGTCAGGAGCCAGTGAGGAGGCGCTACGTTTTGCTAGCATGGTCAGACAAATTATGCCATTTATCTCCCAAGCTGAAACACAGAATCAAAGTGCCCCACCAGATAGCAGCAGCACACCTGGACAGGCAATTGCCGCTTCTGCTCGTGCTTATTATGTTTATTTAGTAAATTTTTTAATCATTTAGTTGACATGTAACATTAATACTGGGTTCAGGCTGCATCTGGGAGCGCAGACAGAGCTAGGGATGCCCCAAATGATTCTACGAGTTCTTGTCAACATAACCGTGACCAAATTGACGAGCCTAATTCGAAAAGGCAAAGGTGTGACACTGACTTGTCATTTGAAGTCCACTGCATATTCTTTTCATGGATATACTTGTTTGATCTTTGGATGTAATGATTTATATGGGTTCAAATGATGAGCCTTTATGGTTTTTAGTAGTCTAATAGGCAGTTTTCAAATTGTGTACTTATCAATATTGATCGAAAGTTGACCTAAAGACAATAAGACCTAATAATTGGCTAAATGATTCACTGCATCGTTCTCACCCTTGGTTTGGCTGCATTCAGATCTTTAGAACAGAAGATATCCTAACTTATATTTGTGGACAAAGAATTTACCACATTTTTTTTTCTTGCAGAACTAGTGACTGATTCAAATCCACCTGTGAGCTGAGAATCTTGCCAGTTCTTGCTTATCCCCAGCGAATTATCAATCAGGACTCAAGGCAAATGGTGACAGTATTGAGACAAATGGATTAGCTGTAGTATATAGTTGGCACTGAGGTCACTAGACGAGGCACCCATCCCCCTTTTTTGGCGCATCTTATAAACTGTTATTTTCGAGTGCAACCATTCATGCTGCTGGCATCCCATCCCCAATCTGTATAAGTTTAATTTATTTGGGACACAATCATTTATGCAAGGAATCAAAGCCTCAGCTTTAGCCATTGCCGTAGCATGTGGAGTCGTCAATAATGTTGTTATGAAAATGTATAGCTTAAGTTATGCTTTTTTGAATATTGTGTGATTAGCTATTGCTCACACAACTGTTTTTGTCTTTGTTCATAAGGCAGTGCAACTCTGTAGGAATGCACCTGGCATGTTTGGTTTAGTACAGAGGGCTCTGCAAATATTTGTATGTTACTTTTTGGTGTGTCATATATATAGAAAATATATGTTTCATTATGTTTTAGAAATAGTAGTTGTAGGTTTTACAAAGTATCTCAATTTCAGTAAAAAGTGATGTGTTGTGATTAGAACATACAAAGAAGATATATAAAAGGCAGCACCAAGCTCCTAGAGCAGGGTTCCAAAAAGTGAGGCGTGCTTTTTAGCTGATGAGACGGATGATCATTTGGATCTTAGTTTCTATACTGACAACGAACCAAGTATATGGTTCCTTCCATTCTCCTTCGAAAGCGATGGGTGGGAGTACCTGCCGGCGGTGCTCGTCGTCGGCGAAAAGACCAACAGAAGCCTCGTGGAGGGATGCAGAGGGGAGCGAGGGAGACAGACAGAACGCACGTGGACTCGTGGAGGGATGCAGCGGACGACGTGAAGGAGAAAGGCACGAGAGGAACAAAAGTGTTGTTACTGGAAGTCCGCTGGACTTTTCTACTGGCTCAAAAAAAAAAAAAAGGAATTTCGATATTGTATAATGGCTCACAAGTAAAAAAGGTCAACTTTCTTCTCCGCCGCCCCACCGCTCCCCGCTCCCCGCTCCCCGCTCGGACTACCACCACCGCCCCCACACCTACCGTCGCGCCGCCGAGCGACGGCGCTCACCGCGTCTTCCGCTCCGCCCTGCCTCCCGCGCCGTCTCGCCTCTGATCGCCGCCGAGCGACGGCGCTCGTTCCTGGCCGCAGGCTACGCACGTGAGGAGGGAGGAGCAGGAGCCGCAGCGCGTGGATCCAGGAGCAGCGGCGTCCGTCCCGCGTGAGAAGGGAGAAGGAGCCGGTGAGATCTACTTTCTTTCAGCTCCTCCGTCTATCGCAGCTCTCTCTCAGCGCGTTTTTGCGGAGATTCGTCGGTAGAGCTGAGCTGGTTGCTGTGAACACTAGCGAGGTGCCCAAAACTGCTCCTGAAGCTGCTCGAGAATTGCTACCAAACGCGGCCGATCTTCCTCGCAGCGCCGGCGTTCCAGCCTACACACACGCTCGGCATGCAGGCGGGACTGTCCCACGCTCGGCGGCGTCGTCAGTTGGCTCCGCCTCTCGCCAGTGACCTCGCGCTTATGCCCCAAAGCGAAGCGTTGCCATTCCGCTTAGCGCTGAAGCGTGGGCTTAGTGCCGCTTTTTGGAACCCTGCTCTAGGAGCTCAGAGGTGCTATCGTGGCATGCCTGATGCGGAATTTAGTTGAATGTGCATGATCACTCTGTTGCATTCATTTCTGTTGATGTGCACTATGTTTGTGTCTTTTCTACAAAACTTGCGAACGCTTTCAATCATTTCCTGTGAGGTTTTCTTAACGTGTACAAAGGTATTGTGTATTCTGACAAATTCTACTTTTGGATGCTATTCAATCGTTGCTATAAAGGTATACCTGGGCCTTATGTACATACCATCAGTTGTACATAGGTAATAAGGTTCAACCTAGAAAATCCCCATACATTTGATGAATTCAATTCAACCTTTTGGAAGTATCCAAATGTACCAATGTATTATAAACACCCCCCAAATAACTTCTGCAAGCTGAAACACACAGCAACAGGAGGGACTTCCGCACTGCCACTAACAAATCTAGATCGGTGCCTTTCCCTGGTCGACAGTTGGCCTATGGCGGTAGCAGTGGTGGCCCTCGGTGGCGTCTAAAAAGACGGCCACACACTTCTTCACTGTATCCACTTGCCTCTTATTTCCCTCCTGTTTGCGCGACTGGTGACGATCTCAGGTAAAGGTGACATTGATCTTCTGCTTGGGATCAACGTTGGGGATGGGGCTGGTTGTGACCGGATCTGTAGTATGGCGGCCCTACAGGCCAGTTCCAGTGGGGGGTAACTACCTTTGGTGCTTCAATGACGGTCAAACGGCATAGCAATGTTGGTTCCATGGCTGATGCTGGTATACCCCTACCTATCGGTGCCACTGCCACACTGTTGAGGACTTTGAGGCCTTTACCCACTTCTTGTTGTGTGGATCCATCTGGGTGTTATGGAATGTGTTGGAGTATATGAGTAGGCCCATGTGGCCCATGTATGACAACCATATATCCACCCTTCTAGGGTTTGCAAGGTAATAGACTACATTCTAACATGGTATCAGACTAGGTCTCCCCCTCCCTCCCAGCCGCCGCCGGCGCGCCGCCCAGCCATGGCCGGCCTCCTCCTCATCCCTTCTCCTACTTCCACTACCCTCCTCTATCTCCTCCCTGGAACCGCCCTCCTCTCCTTTCTGGTACAGGCGCGGGCACCAACTCAGGCGCCGCCGCGCCGCCGCCGCCATGCCCACCATCGCGCAGCTGGGCGCGGGCGCGGGCGCGTCGGGGGACGGCGCGGATCCGGAGGTCAGGGTCTGGGGTGGTGGGAGTGGTGGTGGTGGTGGAGTAGGGGAAGACAGACTCATCAAACACCACATGGCGAGAGATGAGGACCCGACGAGAGGTGAGATCATAGCACCGGTATCCCTTGTGATCCGGGGAGTACCCAAGGAAAACACAGAGAGTCGAGCGGAGAGCCAGCTTGTGAGGAGCGGTGGCTGTGGTGTTGAGGTAACACGCACACCCAAAGACACGAAGGTGGTCATACCGCGGAGGGGTCCCGAAAAGAGCGTGGTGTGGCGTAGGAGCGGGGCAGGCAGCGGAAGGAAGGCGGTTAAGGAGGTAGGTGGCGGTGTGCAAGCCCTGACATGGTCTGCCGGCTCAACAAGTCTCTGTACGGCCTCAAGTAGGCCCCCCGGGCGTGGCACTCTCGGTTGGCTGCCTTTCTCTTGACACTGGGCTTTGTGGAGGCCAAGTCAGACACGTCCCTCTTTGTCTATCATCATGGAGCTGAGACTGCCTACCTGCTGCTCTATGTTGATGACATTGTCCTCACCGCCTCCAGTGAGTCACTCCTACGCCGGCTCATCACTTCTCTGCAGCAGGAGTTCCCTGTCAAGGACCTGGGGGTGCTCCACCACTTCCTCGGGGTCACCGTCGAGCCTCGCCCCACCGGGCTCTTCCTTCACCAGCGGCAGTACACTCTCGATATCCTGGACCAAGCCGGGATGACTGACTGTAAGCCCTGCTCCACTCCGGTCAACACGCAGGGCAAGCTGTCCGAGGCTGAGGGTCCTTCAGTGTCAGATCCCTCTGCCTATCGGAGTCTCGCCGGTGCCCTTCAGTACCTCACCTTCATCGGGCCAGACATCACCTATGCAGTTCAGCAGGTATGCCTCCATATGCATAATCCAAGAGAGCCTCACCTCACCGCTCTCA
>JAKNSH010329349.1:0-12269 GCA_027790015.1 Cymbopogon flexuosus
CATCCCATCTCTTTTATTTTAAATCAAAAGGCTTGCACAAACTATAACATAATAGCTGAAATTGAGAATGCTAACGAGTGAACAGAAAAAGCACTCGCCCATCCGAATCCCCATATGGTATTTAGCTAAATAATATGTATCCAATGTACAGCAAGGGTACCTGTTTATCACAGATGGCGCAATTCGACATCTTAATCTCAAGTTCTCCGCATCAAAAACACCTATGTTACCATCAGTGAAGGCAGCAAAAACTAGCTGGCTGTTACATGAGTATGATGCATGCGATATGGAAGCTGACAATGTGTCCTGGGGTATCCACTGAAACAAGAGAAACATATTTAATAGGCAATCAGGCAATGAGAAAATAGTAATTATTTATCAAGTATATGATGTGCAACCTGATAGATCCTCTCCATTTTTGATGCATCATATATGGCTAGTTGAGTCTCATGTACTACTAGCAAGTGACTTTGGTCAGAACTAAACTGGACCCGCGTGTCTCCTGAAGGAGTCTTTCCAGCTGGCATTTGTATTGAGACTGTTCTCTTTTTCTCCCAGGTGTCATTGGTCCAGACGCAGAGCTGAATAGATCAAAGTCAGTGACTGTTTCATTGGTGCAAGTAAATTCAGAGAGAAAAACAAGAGAGGAAGGAAAGGAGATGAGGGTTGTTGAAAACATGGTTATCTTGGGACACACAAACAAGAAAATTTATTATTAATAGTAACCTGTGCATCCGCGCCTGAAGAAACAAGTACACCAAGGTTGGTGGAGAATGCCAACCCAGTTATCCTCTTTTGATGTCCTTTGAGTCTAGTTTTTACCTGACAACCCAAAAGGTCAGAAGGTTGAATTAAAATTTTCACAGCATCATAAACTGCATAAGAGATTAGGCTTTATTATTACCTCATCTACCCTGACATTGTATATGTGGATGGTTGAATCTTCCATTCCTATTGCTATGATGTTATTGTCTTGAGGGTGAAATGCTAAAAATGTTGATGCTGGCGGAGGTGGCATGAATGTTGTCATCACCTGCATGAAGGATGCATGATTAAATCTTCTTGAAGTCTGAAAATTTCATCAGAATAAAATAGTTAAGACATTACCTTAAATGTCATCATGTTAAATAAAGAAACCTTCCCACCACAAGCAGACATCACATAGGAATCATTCTTTGAGAGTGCAATGCATGGGACTGCCTCCTCTGGATTGGTATCCGCTGTATCATTTGTCATGACAAGACCGCTATTTGGCTGCCAATGGTGTGGCACAACACTGGCTGTGGCCTGCTTAGAACAAGAAAAGTTACAGCATAATCTTGATTGTCCTAAAATACAAAAGACCAACAGAAAAGTAAAACATACTTTTCCACTCGGATTTTGTTCGTTTCGACTCCATTTCCATAGCCTTTGAATGGCATTAGACCCCAGTGCTAGCAACCCAACACCAGAATTTGTGTACAGAAGTCGGACAACCTGTACACAAAAGATGTTAAACCCTCACATATTCCATGATGACAAGTACGAAACATTACGTCAAGAAAATCCAACCTTTCTGGCCTGGTCGGGAGTTTCTGGCATTGTTGCTACCCGGCATTGCTGGGGATTCAGAACCTCCATTAGTTCCCAAGGTTTTGCTTTATCAGGCTTTTCTTCTGAGATTCTTGGTTTTATATCTATGCTTCTTGATGCTGTATCCCCACCATTCTATCCAAATTTATCATCAAGTCAGATATTATTTAAATTATTGATAATATGTAAGCAAGGAACTTTTTGTCTGAAATTCTGAATCACCATACCAGTATAGGAGATGGCTTTGCAGGAGAGTTCCTGTCCAAGTGATCCATTCGGCCAATGTTGGGAGAGATGCTGGCAACAACAGGAGCACCTGACACCTGTAAATATAAAATTAGTGTCAGCGGTCAAGGTCAATCTAAAAATGAGGTTATGAAGCACAAAATAAAAATAGTAGTCATAAGTTCTGTAGGAACCTTCATAGAAGAAGCTTCATATTGCGGCCTAAATGCTTCGAAAGGAGGCCTGCTCCCTAATGCACGTAGAGTTCTGAGTCCATCAGCATTTGCAAGTATCTTAAAACCATTGTCCACTGTAGTAACAGCAAGAAGATTGCCTTCTTTATTGAACCTCAAGCGAGGAAGAGCCTGGCATAATGTAAAATGGTTAGATTGACCCCTCCAGAAACAAGGACAAACATGAAAGAGAGCAGAGACTAACTGGGAGGCCTCCTTCAGCGTCGGTGCAGATCAACATATTATTATTATCAACATCCCAAAATTTAATCTGGTTATCTTCACCAGCAGCCAAAATGTGATTCTGAGCTGTATCAAACTGCACTACACCAGCAACACCAGCTGACCTTTTACGGAATCCAGAATAAGTCCTCTTGATAGATCCTTCACTTTCATTCCACTCAACCAAATATGAGTCTCCCTCTTTGCTCGTTCCACATGAGAACAACCTTCACATGAAGGAAAAGCAAATTGTTTCATTAGTAAAAATTGAAACTAGAACCACTTTGGAGGTAAAAATAAGAACCAACCTATCTATTCTTACCTAGTCCCATCAGCACTATATAGCATAGTAGTACACCACTTGCCAGGAGCATCATAGTCCACCCTAGATCCCACATTGTCATAAAGCCATGCCTTAATTTTTCCGTCAAGGGAAGTTGAGAAGATGAACTGCATCAAGCATAAGACAGTCAGGTATTAAACTTGATTTTGATCATGCTGCTAGATAGTGGAAATTGTAACATAATAACAAAGAGCTGTCTGAATAAGTTAATAATCTAAAGGATTTCAAATTCAGATAATCATTCTTCTATTAATTAATTAAAAATATTATAATGGAATATCAATTAGAAATTATAAATTTGATAAAATTGATGATAAACAATGTGGACAACTCTTGGACAGATGCTATAGCAAACAAACAGAGGCACTAAAATCAACATTTGTTCACACCCCCTCTTTTCCATTTGAATAAGCATATCACTATATTGTATGCCATAAGCGTAGTAAAAACTCCATAGCTATAATCCCTAAATTTAAACTAGAGCAAACAACAAAGCAAACTATGTATAGAAAAGGCAACAGCAAAGATTGATATTGCATCCAGAATGAAATATTGATGTGTACATATTACTTAGACAACGCACCTGAATACTCTCTTTGTGATGCGGACATATAGAATACACAGGCGCCTCGTGCCCTTCAAATGTAAATAATTTCTGTCCATGCATATCCCACACCTAAAAAACGAAAATGAAGTTCAAGGAGACGAGCCAGGTAAAAATGTTTATGAATTTTCCATACAAGTCACATCACATACCTTTATCAGTTTATCATCTCCACATGTGACCACACAAAGTTGCTTATTTGGTCGGGAGAATGCTATATCATTTACACCTCCAGAATGAGCCTCAATCTGACATGAAGAAAAAGATAGTAACACAATTTATATTATATGGCATATTCAATTATCTATAAGAGTTTCTTGCAGACTTGCAGTACCTCTAGAACGTGTTGTGTCTCATTTGGTGGTTGATATTGATGTAGATGGATCAAATGTTTCGTGAATGCAACTCCTAAAACCACAAAAATGTAAGTTTAAATGAAAATTGTTGCTCAACGAAGTATTACTTAGTTTCTTATCTCAACCAAGGTATCAGCTGAAAAGGTAGTCTTGATACTAACCAATCAATTCTCCATCAGGGCTCCAGGTAACTCGATTAATGGATATGGAAGAGTCTTTGACAACAGCAGCATTCTTTACACAGGAATGGCAAAAAATCAGGCACAAGATGAAACACACACACATGCTAATAGACAAGGTACAAGTAAATAGATATCAGAAGTAAATTACAGCCAAGACTTAAGCTTGTATTTGAATACCTGAAATTGTGGTGAGCATGCATTTATATTCCGAATTTTGAAGGGCTTTGAAAGTAATGGTTCACGCAAACCAATCTCATAAAGTGTAAATTCACCATTAGCAGATCCCACTGTGTAGTAAAACAAAGGGTAAGAAAACTACTAATTGATGTATAGGCAAGTTTAGGACTCACACAGGTTACATGAAACAGTGCATACCACATTTTATAAATAAAGATAATCAAATAGCATAGTTATCTTGGTCATACCTAGAAGCAGTGTATGACGAGTAGGATGAAAATCCATGCTAGTTACATTAGATCCATGTGACAATGAACAAGCAACTGTCCTTGGAAGATCATCCACTGACCATGTAGGTTGAGGGATGGGAGCAGGATATGTGACCTGCATAAGCATGACAGATTATTAAGATTCATGTAAAATCCAAAAATGTCATATTTTCCAAGTGCAAAACTGCAAATTCAATATTACCTCATCAACACCATGTCCACCAGGCCTCAAGCGCTTCATTAGTTGCTCTGACTCTGCACTTTGATAGTCTGTTATAGTTGGGCGTTTCAACATGGAGACAGCTGACGAAACAATGTAATATAAATGACGTCATATGAAGTTTTGAGACATGCGTATAATTGACAACATAAATACATTTCCACATGACAATGTACACAACAATTCTAAATAAAGCTGAATAGCCATTTTTCTGAGCTAAACCTTTACAGGTTAACTGAAAGAGTATAATATTACTAAACGATTGCTGCACCAAATTATCATACTTATTGCTCTATGGACTGGCATGAAAAACACAAAAGCATATGAATCTGCACCGGAACTGTGGAGCAAACAACATTAAACCTACCAAAGAATGGTGTTATTTCACTTGTAGAATGGGATTGAAACCATCAATGCATATCAGCTACATCATGTGTCATCACTGAGCGATTTGCAGATTATAACAAATTAGAAGAATCTAATATATATCTGGAACTGAAGTTTCACATGTGTAGTTGTTTCCACTTTCCAGAATGGACTGATACAAAGTACAAAGGCATACTAAACTACAAAGATATGTGTTTAATGTAATTGAATTGCACAGGAAATAGAAAAATGTTAAAATGTATTAATGCAGATCGAATTAGCCACTGTGCAGAACAAATATGTTCAAAACAAGAAACTAGATGAACTTTTAACAGAAATGTAGCACCACACTTGCATACCTTGATTGGGTGGAACAGGTATTGATGATGCTGCTACAACAGCAGACTGAACAGATGAAGAGGCAGCTGCTGCATTCGCCATCCAACCAGCTAAAGATGGACCAGGTGGAGGAGGTTGGAATGGCTGCATAAATAAATGCATAATGTCAAAACAAACAAAAACATCATAAAAGCCATGCACGAGCAGAAAATGATGAAGCAAACATACAGTATGAGCTGTGAGTGGTGGATATGCAGCACCAGCCTTTGGAACAGCTGCCAGTGGTACAGATACCGGTGATGCACGAGCTCCATTTGGTGGAGTACATGTATGGTCAGTGAATAAAGTCTTGATATCTGGATTTGGACGAGGATTCTTACAAAGCTGATGCTGCCAATTCAAGCTGCACATTTGGGGAGAAAATCATGATCACACTACAAATTGGAATGAAAACAGAATGTCTGCTAATGTAACAACACTAGATTACTTTCAAACCTTTGATTAATTAGAGTTCGGAGGCGTGATGCCTTAAGAGTCGGGAAGACAAGTTTTTCCCGGAAAAGGGGGTTGGCTTCAATAAGTTTTTTCAGCTCAACCAGCATAATACTTCTAGCTGATTTAGTATCCCCATACTTAGACAACTGTTCATTTTCCCTGCAAGAAAGCAACATTCATTTGATATTTGAGCTAAAATTAGAACAGAAACACCAGGTAATACTTGGAATAGAATCGTAAGGTGGCAACAAAATTATATTGTTAAGCAACTAACATTTTTATAGAAGTATACAGGAAAACATAGCATAACATAAAAGCAATCAAATGAATATCTTAAACAAACCTTTATCATTTGCTAATAAGCATCTGGCAGCTAACAATTTATGCCGTTGCCAGCTTGAACGCCTACTCAGTTAATATAAATGTACCAGCTGCTTGCTATGGCTTCCTAATGGTTCATGATCTATTAGTAAATGTCCTATTTTCATTACCAGTAAAGATACATTAATTGCAATGCACCAAACAGGAGAAGCATTTTGAATGATTATCTTAAAAAACCTAAGGAGCAAGACTAAGCTCTAAGAAAGTAAGAAATGTTCATTTTAACTGCTTCTCAGCAATCTGATGCCATGGATTGAGATAGCAAAATGAACAAACCTAAAATTCTCAAGAGTGAGAAGCTGTGTTATCTCCTTATATAACTCCTCATTGAATGTTGAGAAGACTTTAAGATCCTTGACAAGAATATCTACAGCCTTTGCTCTATCATGCCTGTTTGGAACATAGAGAAATAAAGAAAAGTCAGTACAATTTTACAATTCCCCAAACAATGGGTCTGAAACTCAGTTCCTCATTCAAATGAGGTTTGAAATAGGAAAGAACAGTACCTATCAAGCGCTTCCAAATACTTCTGCTTCCTGATCTCAAAGAAGATCTTCATCGAATACCTATTGTCATCTACCTTGGTGAAACCTGACAAGTATTTCTCCACCTCATCCCATTCCCCAGCATGAACCTTCTCCTCGAAATACTTCATATTGAAGAAGAAGCCTGACTCTTGCTCAAGCCTGCAACATAATGTGACGTAGGGAATTACTAAATATCAACCTGCAGAGAATTCCATTTCTGGAGGGAAAAGAAGTAAAGAACTTCGGAGAACATCAGTTGTCAAAATTCCCCACTAATCAACAGAATGAGCACACTAAAGACCCCACAACTCCAATAGTCAGAACTGAAAAACATTGAATAAACTTCTTAAGCACCCAACCACATGGTAAGATTTGAGCTTGTGAAACGGCCAACCAAGTATTGTCAAAGACAAAAGCCACAAAGTCCAATTCTGACTAACCAGCCGTGTGTTCTCCTCAATGCAAAAATTTGGAGCGAACAGAACAGAACACATTAAAAACAGAACGTCCTACAAGTTCCATTTGTCTTGTCGAAATGACGCAATCCAGCTAAATTAGCGTCAACAGCGTCGTTTACTAGATGCGTTCCTAATTTTTAAGCAATAAAAGAAAAACTGAGACCCCGAAAATCAATTCTGACCTGATTAAATAAAAACAAGGACCATCACCCAAGGGATAAAATGCTTTTGACCGAAATAACCCTAAACTTTAGGTGTTATTACACGTTCATAGCACACGTAGAACAGAAACTTTTTTCCACTAACAAAACAAGAGGTGAAGAAACTGACTTAAAAAACAGAGCTGCGTGTGGCCGAATTCATGACAGAAAAGGCGAAACACGACAGGCGGCGAGACAAATCAAGGCTAAACGATACAACCAACTACTCACCAACCCAGATAACCACCACCGCAAGGAGGAAGAGAGAGAGGTAGAGGAGTACGGACTTGTGCACGGTCTCCTTGAACTTCTCCTCGTCGAGGAACTGGAGGATGAGGAAGACGAGCTCGCGGCTGAGCGACGACATGGCGGCGGCGGCGGTAACCCGCCCGGTGCTCGATCCGCGCGCCCAGGAGCTTCCCGAGTCCGGCGGGCGCGGTGCTGGTGGCTCGGCCGCCCAGGCCGGCGCGAATCTCCTAGGGTTCCGTCGTCGCCCGGCCCCCTCGCGAGCGAAGCGGAGGCGGGCGAGAGAGAGGAGCGGAGCGAGCGGAGATGTGGAAGAGGGAGAGGGTTGGGTTGTGGGGGGAGAGAGAAACTTTAGTCTCGCTTTCTTCGATGCGTTGCAGACCTCTCGCCCCGCTTTTCTCTCTCCCCACGCCACCCACCACTGGCTTATCTGCGAGAAGCCCGGGTCCTTATCGATAAGCGAAATCACTTATCGATAAGTAATTCTGCTTATGTGATAAGGCGGGAGCGGCGGAATCGAAGGGGCCGGGATTAAATCGGATGGATATTCGTGAGCTGGCGTCCGGTCGTGAGGGCGACGTGCGCGCGAGACGCTAGAGAGAGATCGCGCGACGCGCAGCGGGCGGGGCGGTTCGGCCTCGATCTCGATCGCGGCGGGGGTTGCTGGCTGGCTGGCTGCCGCGCGAGACGGCTGGCGAGACGATGCGAGGCGAGACTGGCGGCTTCCGTTTCCAACGCGGGGTTGGTTTCGGACTGGCGGGGGAAGGCGGTTCGCGTCCGTTGCGCGGTTTCTCGGATCAGCGGCGGTCCAGGCCCTTTTTAGTTGCTCAAATTTGGATATACAAATTTTGGATTTTGTATTGTAGTGATATTGTAGCATTTTGTCTGTATTTGATAAAAAAATGCCCAAACATTGACTAATTAGGTTTAAAACGTTCGTCTCGTAAAGTTAAACCGAACTGTGCAATTAGTTTTTAATTTTATATACATTTAGTACTTCGTGCATGTACCGGTATTTTAATGTGACGAAAAATCTTTCTTTTTTATGATGAATTTGGTGCCAAATTCAGGCGGCCCGAGTGGGAAAACGAACAGTGGAGCACGGCACCGACTGAAGGAGGACACGACTGGGCCAGGGTCACGTGTCCTGGGATTAATGGCCAATCCTCTGCCAGCCGCCGCGCATTTAGTAGGAGGCTTTTGAGGTGGAGGCTTTTGCCGAATGTACGTACATAATTTACTCTGTCATATTTTCCGTATTTTGAATTTGGTCAATTATAAATAAAAAAAATTAATATTATAATATTAAACAAATATTATCCTAATGTGTATATTTCTATAATAAATTAAGTTGAAGACAAAATACGAGTATAATGATTAGAAATTTGATCAAACATCATTTTAACTAGTGCATTATGTAGTTGTGCTTTTTTTATAGGTGGGAGTTACCTTCATAGTACCAAAAACAAAAATATGTTTTTCTTCTCAAGAAACCAAACCTTTCGAAGTTCAAATAAATAAATAAATATAAATATATAATGATATTTATGATGTATGATTAGTGTTATTAGAATAAGCGTATAATACATTTTTTATAATATAAACTTATTTATAGATGGACATATTAATACTAGATACGAGTATTTTTTTAGTTTAAAATGTTTGACTCTTTCAAAAGCGAGATATGCGTCTATTTTAAGCACTCATACAACTATCAAAACAAAACATATTAATATTTCTGATACTAGATGAACATCATTAGATTAATCATATTATATATTTTATAATAAACCTATTTGAAGATATCATATTAATATTATTTTCTATAAAATCTAGCCAAAGTTGAGATGTGGTCGACTCATCCGAATACAAGATAAAGATTTAATTTGGGACAGAGAGTATAGGCTTGTTTGGCACAACTCTATTTTCGAGATATACGCAAGTATATAGTTTGCAGATTAAATTGTAGTGGTTTCAAGACTTTTTATTTAATCTAAAAACAAAAACAAAATGCAGTTCTAGATCCAAGATTTCCTAGAGATACACAGTCGACCAGCTCGAATAAATCTATGACTAAGTGCTCTATCAAACATAGCCTATATCTGGATAGGTGATAGACCTACATGAGTCAACAACGACATATGTTTTTTCTTTCAATTTTTCTCATTATTATTGTCTGGTAATAACAATTACCTACGCAAGTAGATTCTTCTTTCAATTTTCTCATTCTTATTGTGTGGTATTAACAATTTTGAAGTTTACATATTACTCAGATGACGATGTATCTGCTTTAATATATTTCATTCATTGACAATCACTTTATACTAGTATGAGCCTGTTCGGCTAGTAGCATTCCGGCTGGTCTGGGCTGAATTTGTTGAACCGTTGATTTGCTAAAGTGTTGAATTGGCTGGTAGGATCCAACCAAAATGTGGCTGCCGAACAACCCCGATAATTATTGAATATACATGGTTCTAACTCGTATACTTAACTAGTGTTGTAGATCCATTTTAATTGTGTTTGCGTTAACCAGATGAAGTTGTGGATGTATATGTTCTTGCATTATGAATCACTAGCCCTAGTGATATAGTTTTGAATAAGTACTTAGATTAGCTAATTTGGACCTATTAACCACATCATATAAATATTGTGTTAATTTTGCTTGGGAACACATAGTTACACACCAAAATATAATCATGTAATTTTATTATATATTTGTTTCTTCAATGTGATCCTAGATTGCTTGTATTGCAATTAATCTTCATTTGTATACTCCGATCATGAAAGGATGCAACTACAAGATTTGTATCAATCAAACTAGGATATGTAAGGATAGTATTAACATTTATATCTTAATAAAGTTTACTATAAAAATATATTAAAAAAAGACTTAAAAAGAATTGATTTATGACAATTCTTGGAGTTGATTTATTCAAGAACGGAGGATACTTATTTTCAACTAACATATATGGAGTACTTAAGTAATGGTGTTGTTCTTTTAGCTCAAGGAAATAGGTCCTTCGACTAAGATAGTAACACATCTGTTTCAGAAAACATGCAACTATGGGTTCCATGCCACCGAAAGTGGTGCATGTTTGACTAAATTTTTATCGAATACTATTCACATTTATGACTTCAAATTATTTTTTTTAAATACTACATTTCGTAATGAATCCAATGATATTTATTTGATAATATAAATGTTAATAGTTTTTATCCATAATTAATTAAATTTGAGATATTAAACCACGCTACTGTGCTAGAATTGCATGTTTTTTGAAACGGAGGGAGTACTCCCTCCATCTATAAAAAAACGCAATGTTTTACTTCTACCGTTCCTATTTGACCATTCGTCTTATTTAAAAAAAATGATAAATATTATTTATTTTGTTATGCCTTACTATTTAATATTTATCATTAGAGATACTTTTGTATTGACTTATTTATTTTATTATTTGTATAAAAATTTTAAATAAAACAAATAGAAATTAGAGAAGTTATAGAATTGTTTTTTTTATATATAGATGGAGGGAGTACTAGTATAGGGACAGCCTTCATCGTGTTACCGTTTTCAGCATCCTACCAAGTAGTAGTAATTTTGTTAGCAGTGTTGCAGTCATGCAGTGGTATTATTTAGGAATGTTTGGGCAGACACGCAAAGTACATAATTTTGGTCTCGAAGATACTACTTATTTAACCATTCACTGAAAGTATAAGGTACTGTAAGCAGATGCTTCCTCGGCAAGTTGCGAGCCCCGTGCGCGGGTGTAGTACCGGAGCACCGAGCACCCGAGCCGAAAAGGCAAGACGCCCACATCTTTTCCCTGTGCTGGCTGCTGAGCGATGCCCATAAAGCCGGGGTCGGCATGTGGGAGCCTCAGGAAAAGTCGCCAATCAACAAAGCGCGCGGAATGGTAAGCTAAACCCTCCAACCTCGTCGGCCCGGCCTCTCGTGTCGCGTCTCCTACTGAAAATCTCGCGTCGCGCGCGCGCGCGCGGGACGCGATCGATGGCAAGGGGCGAAGCGCGCGGACGAGCCACGGACCACGCGAGATCCAGCAGGCAGCAGGGCACGAGGAAACCCGCGCGGCATCGCGTCCGCGTCCCGCCGTCCGCGGCAGGCAAGGCAGGCAGGCACGACACGAGAAGGAGACGCGGACCAGGAAGAAATAGCGAGCGAGAGATCTGGGTGGAGGAGAGCGAGGCCGACAGCGACGTGTCTCTGGCGCCACTCCCGGGGCCAGCCGTGTCGGTCTCTGGGCGGGTGGTGCTGGATCTCTCTAGAAACCACGGGGCCAGCCGGGGATATCTCGCGGGACGCCCGACGCGAGCTGCCGACGCGTTTGGACGCGAGAGGATGCGAGGAGTGAGCGGAGACGACAGGACCGAGAGAGAGAGACAGAGAGGGTCCGTTACGTGTTCGTGCTCGCGGAAAAACCCACATTTTGTTCCAATAAAAAAACTCTCGTTTCCGGGTGGTGAAGTGGACGGGAGATGGAGTGATCGACACGATAGGACCGGAGCAGCAGCGCTCCGAGCTAGGCCTTCTTTAGTTCCCTAATTCCTCTCCAAATTCCACTATGTAAAAAGAAGATTCCCTATCACATCAAAATGTTGGCGCATGTATGGAGTACTAAATGTAGATGAAATCAAAATCTAATTCCCATAGTGACTCGGATGAATATCTCGGCTACGAAAACTTGCAGTTCTCCCCGTCAATCCTCCAGGACCTAAACAACTCACTTTTCGCCGATGAACCGTTTGTGTCAATGGATTGGTTTGTTCAAAAACTTGAGCTAAGGGGTATGTGCCAAATAAGGTCTCATAAGTAGTTATTAATAAAATCGAAGTTGA
>JAKNSH010329776.1:0-14535 GCA_027790015.1 Cymbopogon flexuosus
AAACTCGACAATTTAAAAGTTATTGATGATTTATATTCCTAATGTTTAACCGAAACCTTGTCTAAAATAACTTCTAAATCCGATATGGAGGAAGTATACTTTTGTGTATGGGCCACTGAGGGCATGTGCCCCCATCTCAACGGCCATATTGTATGGGCCACTCGGATGAGTGCACTACATGAGTTGTCTCTCTTTTGCATTGCGCACATCTCCATACACATCCAATTGTCGTGGACATGGCACATGCAGTACCTCAAGATCTATCAAATTAAATAGGAAAAAGCCTAAATAACCTCCTAAACTATTGAGGGTGGACTACATACCTGAACTATCAAAATCGGTCAAATAACCTCCTAGGCAGTTTTGAACGGTGGTTTTGTCTTTTTTTATTTATTTCTTGAATCTTTGAAAAATCATAATAAATCACAAAAAATCATAAAATAGAAAATCTAATTTTGTTGCACTCTACGTGATGAGATCTGCATGTAATATAATATGTTGTAGTACAAACTTTTTTATATAGCTTGAGATTTATGTATTTTTGTAATTAACTGAAATAAAATTTGTACTGAAACATACAATATATGTTCAAATTGTAGATCTAAGCACGTAGAATCCAACAAAATTGGATTTCTGATTTTATGATTTTTTCTATGATTTACTATGATTTTTCAAAAATTTAGAATAAATAAATAAAAAAGACAAAACCACTGTTCCTTTACCAAAACCATCCTCCAAAACCGTCTAGAGGGTTATTTGAACGATTTTGAATAGTTTAAAAAGCAAAATACCGGTTTTATATTTTAAGGGTAAAGTAGTATACCTCTAATAGTTGAGGGGGTTATATAGACTTTTTCCAAAAAAATAATGACACCAAAAATTGAAGAAGCAAACACGGGCTGATTCAATTAAAACGATTAAGCCGGTTTTAGCAGCCCAGATCCAAATCGAAGTTTAATTTTGAGGTTTTACGAGTTTTTTAGCCCTAACGGGGTAAATCGCAACAAGAATGATTTGGTCGATGGCGGCGGGTTGCAGGAGGGAACGAGATCAGGGCGAAGACGCATCCAAAAGTAACGCAAATCACGGGAAGTCAACAAGTATATTTTTTTTTCTACTAGTGGCAGTATTTAACTTCACATCTGTAATTAACAACAAAAATACAACCATACAAATAATAATAGTAACGAGGAACTCGATGCTGAATTGCTGATCACTAAAACTGTCAAAATCACAAACGAGTCTGAAAGTATGAAATTATGAAGCATCAAAATCATCTGAAGGCTGCGATTTCCTCCTTCAAACGTGTGACGAAGCCATCTACGCTCATTGTGGCAAGGTCAGCATTGTCTCTTACCCTAACGCAGATCTGCATTACACAAGGGATCCACGTCAAACAGCAATGAATAAATCTATTTTGCGTGCATCAATATCTGGGGGTGATAGAAGAAATAAATGGTACAAGGTAAAGAGGACTTACATTTCCAGTCTCGGCCTCTTGTGCACCTACGACAAGAATGTAGTTGAATTGGGCTAGTTGGGCTTCCCGTACCTGCAAGATTTATTAAGGTCTCACAATTGACTACATGCAAAATTCCTTCTTTTGTGATTGAAAACTTTGTACAGGACTAACAAATAAATACAAGAATAAGAAAATAAATGAAACGGTGCAAAAAAAGGTAAAAGAGCTTGGTAACTGGTAAGTACCTTCTTTTGTATTGTCCGGTCACTCGCATCAATATCTACATGAAAACCAGCTTCATGTAGAGTGGCAAGAACCTGGTATCAGAAACAAAAAGATCATCAGCAACGTTATCAAATGAGCAAGGTCCCATTTTGTCTAAAGCGGTAAAAAGGGAACACATATAACATGAACCAATAAGGATAGTAAGATTAAAGGGTGTCGACTCATCAACCGACTCAAACTCAATGAATATTTGTTGTTTGAATTAGAGACAAAAACTAAGCAATTTCACACTGCTAACCGCAAAGAATAATCTAAAATACCACACAACTAGTGAGGACCACGAAGGGGAATAACTCAAATTAAGTTTTTTTTTTTTTTTTTTTTATGTCAGCCACAACAGAGAACTATGGAGTCAAGTCAGTTTTTATTGATATAAAGACCATTTACCTGTTTAGCATATTCCACTGAACCAGAAGATACCGAGCAAACAATGGCCTGCCGTGGGCTAAGCCACAAGGGCCATTTACCATTGTAATGCTCCAAAAGAATGGCAAACATCCTTTCAACAGAGCCTAAGATTGCCCTGTGTATCATCACAGGCCTTTCAATTTTGGCTTCATCCTCAGCAGAATAAGCCAGTTTGAACCGAATGGGCAGCTGAAAATCCAGCTGTAACAGATAATAATGTATGGTTCAATAAAATGTTAAATGATTATTTAATTTATTTAATGACAGGATAACATTCAAGGGAACCTGTAAGGTTGCACACTGAAATTTCCTCTTAAGGGCGTCAAACACACCAATATCAATTTTTGGGCCATAGAAAGCACCATCCCCTTCATTAATCTGCATGAAGGCATCCATATAAGTCCTCTCAATACAAGGCAATGTCATTGGAAAATAATGTTGCAAAATGAGCATGCTCTTCCTCATAGAGCAACAGGAATGCACGCACACACACAAAATCCTGTGAGTACTAACAATGACATGATAATTGAGTGAAAGCCCTTCTAACTGCACCCAAAATATTGAATATTGTGTACAAATGCAAATCTAGTCTAGCTCTAGTATAGCATAATAAAGGCATGGAAACATCAAGGGGAAAAGCGCTATCATAGTCTTCGTAGAGGTAGTACCTTCCATGGCTTCCCAAACTCATTCAAAGCTTCTGTCAATTGTTGCTCTGCTTTGTTCCAAGTTTCAATTTCACCTAAATACTTCTCTGGTCTCTGGAAAAATGGCATCATGATCAGGTTAGAGTATTAACTAAGAAACATCAAAACTGTCACAAGGTTATCAATATCCTTTGAAGCTCAGAGAATTCATCAAATCTTAGCATTTTGCCCCAAAGATACGAAAATGGGAAGTAGCAAGTATGCAGAAACAATGGAACTAACAATTTAACATACAAATTCTCGTTAGTCATTCAGAAATTGGTTTTTTAGATCACCATAAGACTATCAATCCAATCAAGCTGTCTGGAATTAAAGACTCAGTGAAACATATGTTGAAACATCAAAGCTATAAGAGAGATTGCAAGATCTTGTCATGAACTTTACCACCCCAAAGTTCAAAAAAAAAAGCAAGAATGTATAGTACATTATCTGAATATATTTCAGTGAGATAGTGTGACTGCCCAGATTCTATAATAATTCTGAAAAAAAAAATATGTATGTGATAACATGCCCATAGGCTATAAATATCACATATTCAGTGGTGATCTTGTGATTCGTATTCATAAGAATAGTAAGTAAGAAAGTAATAAAAATAAAAAAAGGACATATTAAAGCTGATTGTTAAGCAGTTCATCCTGCATATTAAAGCTGCAATTTACAGCTCTCAGATTGTCATCATTTCATGCCAAATGTCAACATATATTCTAGTTCCTATAAAGCAGAAATGCCATCAGTATATCAGTATGAAAAATAAAAAGAACAGAAGAATACCGTAGACAACTCCAACTCATATTTGAAGCCAAATATCTCATAAACATAGTTGATGAAGTCCAAAACAGCCTTAACTTCATCCTTGATCTGCAACAAAAACAAACTTTTAACAAATGTAGGATCACATCTACTGTCAGAGAAAAAGAAAAACAGTGAACATACTATACAACTTGCTAATGCAAATTAGAATGTATGCAGGGTGCTGTGTTAAGCACTTAACCATGTAAAGTTATTATCATAACATCATACACTTTGTGTAGATTATACAGTATAATGATTACTAATGGAAGTACAACACGATTCACTCTATTCTAGAGGATAGTAAACAAGCATAGTTTACACAAATAAAACCTACTTGGTCTTCTCTGCAGAAGATATGAGCATCGTCCTGCCAGAGACATAATAAAACATCGAAAAATTAGCATGGAGAGAACAAAATTATCATTAAATATAATTGGACTGAAAAACAAACAACTCCCAGAGTAGAAGCCTTACCTGCTGGAATCTTCTAACACGAGTCAAACCTGTGAGAGCGCCACTAAGCTCATTTCTATGAAGCACTCCAAAATCAGCCATGCGAAGGGGCAACTCTGTAGAAAAAGGTTTGTCAAATCAACAAATGCACAATAATGGTAGAAAATTTAGGCCCCCCTTGAAAATGAAGATACTACTGTAGGATGACTGGACTTATATTGTTCATTTGGTTCCATATGGAGTTAGTATCAATGACAAAGCGCTGATATATGAGCACCTATGGATCCAATCAAGATTTGATCCAAGTTTGATCGGGGATAAGTATTAGAGGAGTTGGTTTGATTTAATACTGATGTTAGCACTTTTCTTCTCTATACAAGAGGTATGCAATGTCATCTGAAGGCAAGTCGTGAAAATTGTCTCAAAGTCCAAAACAGCAGAATCACCCCTATAATGTTCTATCTTGTGCAACGAAGTGGTGTTTATAGTCGAACAGACACACGGCAGTCGTTGTGTTTGTTACAGGCATATAGCACATCCTACCCAAGGACCATCTAACGTGACATTAGCATGATTCTGAGTACTTAATAAAATTGGCTCATATTTAATCTCTTCATAATTCGAGAGCTCAAGTGCTTTTATACCTAGAAAATTGTGCTTAACAACACATAAAAAATGTGATTATAGAAAAGCTCAGGTACCAGATGATGATGACACAAAGCACCAAAAATTAATAAAAAGTGATGAACTAAAACTAAGGATAACAAAGAAATAGACAGAGCACTATATTTGCCTCGAAATAACAGTTCAGAAAGTAAGAAGCTTTAAGCCATGAGGGTACGGGACTAGGGCCATGGCCCTAGGCGTGGCCCACAAAATGGCTTGCCCATTGAAAACTTAAGGCCAAATCCATGTGGCCCTAGGCATGGCCCAGTGAACCTCCCAGCCCAGCAACACAGCAGCCTGCCAGCTCGTTTGTCCTACCTGCAGCCTCTCCTCTCGATGTTTGACCTCTCCACTCAATCTTTCCCACCTTGACGCAAGCAGCGCTCTCATGCAGGCCACTCAATCTTTCCTACCTTGATGCAAGCAGCGCTCTCATGCAGGCAGCTGCCCCCCTCCCTACTCCACAATGCAAACCCAAGCACAATCATCGGCATGGCTAAATTGGGTGGCAGCATGGCCAAATCGGCCAAATGGGGATGACTGGCAAGCGACGTCACTGCCGAATCGGCCAAATGAGCAGCCAAAGAGATGCAGGGAAGCAGCTAGCAGAGGCTGCACGCAGAAATGGGAACATAAATGGACACCTGTGTTACTACAATTTGCAGTCACAAGTGTTGATAATATTTTCAGCAACGCATTTTGAGAACAAGCTAAGAAATAGGAAATCAATATTCGAATGATTATTGGTTATATACATTTATCAAAATGAAATTTATTATTTTTCTATAAGTTAGTGATAGTAAAGCCACAACCTATTGTTTACGAAAGACCCACATCCAATTAACTTGTAGTATCCATTTTTAGTTTACAAGGTTATGTTATCTCGTATAGATTTCTTTTATGATTTTTTAATTAATGCAAAACATTTGCCTCTTATGTGTTTTGTACACCAAATGTGAAGTCATTGGCCTGGTATGAGTTGCTTAGGCACTTAGATAGTGGCCCTAAGCATGGATATATATCAGGTTGCAACTGCTTTAAGCTATTATTGTGAAAGCAGAAAGGTTCCCTTAAAACAATGATTAGGAAGAAACTCACCTCTGTATGACCGAACCCTGTTAGCAAACATTAGACAGTGGCCTGGACAGTTCATTGGCTTAAGTCCAAATTCTTGTTTCTCAATCTGCACAAGAATTGATCCAACAAGCAGTCAGCAGATGTTGTAACTCACTGATGAGTGTATGACACGTGTAATGTACAATAAACTGACATAGATTCTGCTGCATAATCTTTGAATGCACATACCTCAAAAACAAACATGTTCTCCTTGTAGTTTGCAGCGTGTCCAGAAGTTTCCCAGAGTTGCATATTGTACATATTTGGGCTCAACACCTATAAGAGAGGCGTAAGGAACAAAAACAGTGGAATTCAACAGCTATGTCTATTATCTGAGTAAATAACAAACTAATATAAACCTCCTGGTATCCTCTCTCTCTGTACTGTTGCCGCATGAAGTCCATCAGTTTGTTATATATCCTAGCACCATGTGGAAGGAAGAAGCAGCTTCCAGGACTGCACAATTGTAAATACAATCAGCATTCACCATTAAACATACATGTCGCAATGATATATTGAAGCAAGAAAAGAAAGAAACATAAAGGATTTCTTGGTACCTAAGTTCATGGAAAAAGAAGAGTTCCTGTGCTTTCCCTAGTATCCTATGATCACGTTTCTTAGCTTCCTCTAGAAAATGTTTATATTCCTGCGAAGTGTCATGTAATAAACATAGACGCAAAAGATAATAACAGAAGAAAAATGCAAGCATATCATTCAGGGACAGTTGGACGATTATGATAACACAGACCTAAAAGGCATGGACTGTCTTGATAATCATAATTACTACAGTTACCTGAACTTATCAGTGCCTCAGAGAGACACTCAGTTTAAGTTTCACACGATTACCATGCAGCATGCTGTGCAAATTATCCCTAACCCCATAACTCATCTTAACCAACAGGTTCCGAAAAAACACAAGGGGATATTGGACACGGTTTCAAGGTACTGATTCAGAGAAAAGTGTATCATCATGTATGAAACTTTCTGCCAAGTCAGGTACAGCACATGAATCATGAACACATAATTTATGCCAGTACCTAAAGTGCAAATATAACAGACATGTTCAGCAGGGTATGCATTAGTGAACATACTACAATTGTCCATGTCATCAGCGATAGGATCATAAGCAGAAGTTCAATTGTATACCGTGAGGCGTTTAGAATCAGGGAAAGAAATTCCATATACTCTCTGAAGGCTTTCGCGGTCTGCTTTTCCTCTCCAATATGATGATGAAGCCTGAATATTTACATGTGTGTATAGATATGAAATAGCCAGTTCCACTAAAAAGAGAACCATAAGAATAGTGCATAATCAAAGAATCATTACCTTGAGACATGCGAAAGCTTTGACGAATGAAGTATTTGGGATGTGTGGCCCACGGCATAGGTCAACTAAAGGACCACACCTGTATACTGTAATGGTCTTGTCCTCAGGCAACTCATTAATGATTTCAACCTGAACATATAATTCATTTTTTTGTAAGAATGAATGGAAGTCACATATATTTAACATAAGCAACAAAATAATACAGAGGAGCAAGGAAGGTTGCCTTGAATTCATTTTCAGCAAACATTTCAAGAGCTTCTGCTCTGCTGACCTCGATGCGTTCAAATGGTTGCTTTTCCTGTACCAAGAGAGATTTAACCATCTAAGAACACAATGTTTCTAGCTAGAGTGCTTCACTGATGCCACAAAAACAACCCATGTACTTTGTGACCAAAATATGATGCAGTGAAATAAGCCATCCAGATAGATAATGCCCACAAAACAAGATTAACATAAGCTTAAATGAAATGAGTTAAAATTCAAAGCATACCGCAACAGCCTTTTTAGCTTGGCTTTCAATGATACCAAAGTGCTCCTCGTTCAATGTTTGCTCGTTGTAGTAAGCGTCATAATAGAAACCCTTAGCATGTTAAGTGGAAACATTTTAGAAAGCAGTTCAACAACAGATAAGATGGTTACATTAAATCCATTATAAGCTTTAAGCTGATGATCTTAAGATCATTTTCATACCTCCCCTCTTGTGGTGCAAGGCCCAATACACAGCTTGCAGCCATATGCTCTCTCAATGGACTAAGAGTTTACATGAAAAAATGAATCGTCACATATAAATATTAGAATAACAAAATATCATGAAAAGGTATGACAATGTTTAAACAACAGATATGCTCGAAGACATGAACATGTGAAATGCCAACTCACTTCTCCAAGAATATGAGCACTTGAGTGCCAGAAGGTATCACGGCCTTCATTGGTATCAAACTTGAACATTTGCAATTTACAGTCACTTTCGAGTGGCCTCCCCATATCCCAGAGTGTTTCATCCACTTGAGCTATCAAACAACTAGCTGCAAATCCACTTGATATCTCCTTAGCAATATCCATTGGGGTTGTGATCCATTTCTTCCCTTCCTTGATAGTGCCATCAGGCAGAGTTACCCTAAAGGACATGGCCCCAAACAATGGTTCAGAGTGAGAATCCATCAGGGTTACCAAGCAAGCAAACCGTTGGTACAGCAAAAACCACAGTAAGCAAGCAAACAACAGTTGGTACAGCAAAAACTACAAATAGTCAACAGTTCAATTTCATGGTACCATATGAATTTCATTGCATAAGCTAAACTTAAGCATGGATTATGATTCACCTGAATGACTCAAATTCGAGAATAACCCCGCAAGCAGATCGTTAGAGCACTCACTTGATAACTTCGCCGCCGATATTCAGCCGCTCGACGGACTGCCTCGCCTGGATCTCCTCGAACAAGCGGATCCTTTTCTGTGTGACCGCCTCCAGGTAGGAGTCGTCACGAGCGATCAGGGCCGCCGAATCCGCGGCGGGGGCCTTGGCCTTCCCCTTGCCCTTGCCCTTCCCCTCCTTGCCAGCAGAGGAGCCCTCGCCCATCGCGTCGGCGGCGAAGTGGTGGAGGAAGAGGCGGGCAGCGCGGAGAGACGGTCTGGCGAGGACGCGGGCGGTGGTGGGCTGCCGGACGAGCGAGAGGCCTCGCCGGAGGCACTGTAGCATGAAGCGTAGGCGGCGGCGTCAAGGGATATGGCGCTCAACTGTCGCCTCTAGGGTTTTGTTTTATTTTACGGGTTCGTTAGACCAAACCATACCCTCTTTTTTTTACAACCAAAACATACCCATTTGGATCTTTTCCTTTTTTTTTCTAAAGAAGAAAGAATTAAAGTACTTTGTTTATGAACAAGCTATTTGACTGAAATTTATCAAACTTTCCAAATTTTGGATATAGCCTTGCCCTAAATTCATAAGGATTAGATATATAAATAGATTCATTAATTCTTATGCTCTATTTCTACTTTTGCAACTTATATCATACTCTTCGCTCGCTCACCTGCGACCGCATCTAACCATGTTAATTTAATGGAAATTGTCTTAAATTGTTATTATTGTGATGGATTTGAATCTTAAGGATCCAAACTAGGACAATAGGTAAATATTAAGTCAAATCTAAAGTCGTTTTGAGACAATAAAAATAACCCCTCCAAAATAGAACCCATCACTGTAGGTACTATGTTTTACATTTTCTATTTTTTAAGGTTCACGTCACTTTATTCCTAGTAAATTCAGAAGCTAATGCCTTTTAAGTCATCATGCATTTTTTTTATATGAAACTTTATTTTACACGAGATTTGTTTTCGAATTAAATTCATAAGCCCAACTCATCAAACTTATAATGGTGCTTCACGAGCATCTCCAATAGTTTGGCAATTTTGGTTTGGCAATTCTTGTTGTTTGCCAACTCTCTTAACAATATGGAAGTAAAAAAAAGACTCTCCAAGTGTTTGGCAATTTTGATTTGGCAAATCAAAAAGACCCATTCCAACTACACACATGCATGCACGGGAGAAGAAGCCGGCGCATGGGAGGGCCAACTACCCGGCGTGGAACACACGAGTGCCAAGTCCCAGAGTGTTTGGCATATTTGCCAACCCAGGAGCCCGGAATGCTAAGTTTACCGGAAATGCAAACTCCAAATGCCAAACTGTTGGCGGGTCTATTTTGAGGTTTTTGACAAAAAAAAAATAGAATGTCGACTCAAAATGCCAAATTATTGGAGATGTTTGAAAATATATTTGTATATTTGGCAGAGATAAGGAACCCATCTACTACACGGAGAGGTAAATAAAAAGAGAAAGAAATGTCGGATAAGGAACCCACATCTGCAAGCTAGCAAAAATCTTGACAGAGTCAAAATGGTGTAGGCAGAAACTTGGCCCGATGGGCATGTGGTACGTAAATTAGGCCTCGAACCGATTGCCTTGCCCGTTTGTTGATGGAATGGGCCAGTAGTGATCTGCGACTCGAGGCTGGAGTTGAGCTGAGACGTCAAGGCCCAAACATGTGCCCGCGGGCCGCGGGGCTTCGGCTTCCGCCGTTCCAAAAAGGGAGTACGCAGCAGAGCACGGTCGCCGCAGCAGCTCGGCAGCTCCCATGCTCGTTCTCACCTAGTTTAACAGCGGCGACATAAATCACTGCATGCATCCACAGGAGCCAGCAGCACGCGGC
This sequence comes from Cymbopogon flexuosus, assembly GCA_027790015.1. Taxonomy (NCBI): domain Eukaryota; kingdom Viridiplantae; phylum Streptophyta; class Magnoliopsida; order Poales; family Poaceae; genus Cymbopogon; species Cymbopogon flexuosus. The sequence goes on from JAKNSH010329776.1 coordinate 10,421, forward strand.
TTAATTGCTTCGAGGGTACAAGTACGCCGCGCTTCACTCATCGTCTATCTGAGCGAACCAGCCTCATGGTCCGAAACACATACACTTGACGTGAGTCTGCCATGCACATATATATTTCCTTCTCTTTGTCATCGCCTTGCACTACTCTTGGTTACACTTCACGCGAACCGGCCAGCCTCATGGTGAATATCGATGTACTTTGATGGCGGAGAAGGACGAGACTGATGGGCATCCTTGATCTTCATCGAGAACGAGAATATCACTTCGGGGTGAGGTATTCATTGAGAACGAGAATATCACTTTGCTGGCGATAGACTTTGCCCTTGCATACTAATGGTAATGGATGATCTCGTCTAGCAAAGCTATCAGTGACCTCGTTCGTTGCATTCGAGCAGGCTTTTTAGTTGCACCAGTTCTATCCGAAATTGCACCAGAATAATCACCTTAACTCTAGTGCAAGTTGGGTGTATAAAATCTAACATAAGTTTAATCCAAATATTATACCATGAAATTGTACCAAAATAACTGCACTAACTCTAGTACAAGTTAAATGTAAGTCCAGCATATATTGACTGTAACTAAAATTGATGTGAGGGAGGGAAAAATTTGCATATAGTTTCATTCCATGCACGTTATTCAGATGTAGGAGGAAAGATTTTCACCTAGGCATGATATAGCAAATCTACAAAATTAAACCAGCGCAAATTGCATATTGACAAGAGTATCTGTAAGGACCATTGAGCCACTAATTATGAAAACAACTACGTACACGGCATGATACTGAACAATACCTAAACATCTTAGATAATTCCGCCAAAAGGAAACTCGAATCATGATAACAAACATCAGTTCCAGCTGGGAACTGCACGTCTACAGTAGAATACATGGCAAGCGAAAAAGGGTAGAGACAGGATTAGCGTTGTCTTTGTCTTTGCTCTCACAGATTTTTCCGACCAGCGTTGTTCTCATTCATTCTCCAATCTTGCTATGTATTTATCGTAGAACTTGCCTGCCTTCTCAAGCTCACCAAGCTCCGTGTAGCAATCCGCTATTGCTCCGTATGCTTCAGTGACACCTGCATCCTCTCCGGTCATCTTGGAGATGTTTAGCACCATGGAGTGATAATTTATGGCTTCCTTGTACTTGCCTTGTCTTTGCAAGGATGCCCCTGGAGAACGGAAAGCAACTTAGTTACAACAAACACGTCAGGCTGTTTGTGGTATGCAATTTTGCTGTATGGTGAGGGGGGAAAGAACTTCAAGTTTTTATGGGGGACACACTAACAAATTCTATTATGTTTATATGATCCATTTTTAACTTGGTTTCTATGATCAAATTTTATCATTATTTAACTTGTATTCTTGCATACCATGTAGCATTTAACCAAATAAAAAAGTTAGGTATTTGAAGATTCTCATAATTCCATGAAACTATCTGCGAAACCAAACCATGAAACTATAATTTCACAAAATGACGAACAAACCTAATCCTCGTGCTGCCTTCTTCTCTTCAACATGATCACCTAAAGATTGTGCAAGATCAAGAGCTGCCTTAAACTCAGGAAATGCCTTGTCAGGAGCTTGGTTTCTCAGATAGTTCTTCCCAGTCCTGAGATATCCAATTAGGCGCTCCTTCTGAGGATCAACAATAACTTCTGATTCTGGTATCTTACTACCAACTGGGGCATAGCTCAAGGCAGGAGCATAAGATTCAATCTTGGCTTGTCTTCTCAGTGCAGCATTTATCTGACGTAATTGATCATTTAGACGTGCAAGTTCTCCTCTCCTCTGTCTCGCAAGGAGCCCTACAGGATATCTGAATTGTTCAACGTGATGCAGAAACCATGCATATACCAAAACTTAAAGTCTCGACTATGCAAAATCAACAACCCAGTTATAGTCAAAAGAAACAGGAAAGGTAGTCAGCACAAAAGACTATAATGCCGTAAATAGTTAACTGAGGAGGTCAGTTAACTTCAAATCCTCTTCAACTCAAATTTGGCCATTTGGGTGCCTATTTCCTCTTATTTACAATGAGGTGTCTTTTTCACAATAACTGGGTGCAGAAAATAGGAAAGCAGGAGTCACTTTCATAATCGGTAAGATAACTACGATGCTCCTGAATGTAATTTTCTTTGCATTCCTTCTTTGTTGCATTTGCATCTGTTTCGGTTGCTATGTATTATGTTTAAATTTAACAAAAATGCACTGCTAAATAAGGAAACTGGGGAAAAAGCAGTCGAACATAGGTACGGTTACTAGGATGCTGCTACATATAATTTTCTTTGCACTCCGTATCTGTTGCATCTGAATATTCATTCCTATGTATATGTTTTAAATTTAACAAAATGCAATGCTAAATAAGAAACTGGGGAAGAAGCAATCAAACATAAAAAGTTTTGTTTGACAAGTATTAACTTGCAAGAAATACACAGAACTAAATCAATGTGTGCATAGCATGCTCCTGCATTTCCATGGAATTAGAAGTGATTCAGTGTGTTCTCTTAACGCGCAGATATTTAAATCAATTGTAAAAAAAGATGATGTCAATGACCATTAGAAAACATAAACACGGAACTAAAAGGAAACCACCCACTGTGTATTGTGTCATGCTTAAATCCACAATCAGTTCTCAAGCTCCAACCAAGTTCTATGCCTGAAAGTTTCTTTTAAGATAAAGAGTGTGATGAGCTTACCTCCAACAGTAGCACCAACCATGGCAATTGCGAACAGCAAAGGCATGTTAGGGAGAGAGTATGCTTGCTCACATGGTTCTGCTATACAACTGGGTGGTAGAACATATATGATACAACTACTGAGGAGACATGCTTTGCTAAAAGAAGAAAATACAACTTCCTGCGACAGGTATAAGAAAATAATGAGCTGCATATCATTATAGCTGAGGTTCCATACAAAATTTGCAAGGAGAAAAAAATAAGCAGTGATTAATAAGACAGTAGGTTAGTTTTAATTATTATGAAAAGTTAAGCCCCTTAAGCCTTATTTCAAATCAAAGGGTTGCTTATGTTAACAGATGATACATGCTAAAAATAGAGCAAGGGACTCACCATCATACCTGAAGATCAGATATGGATTTCATGAGATCATGTCCATATACACTAGGCACATGGATGCCACCATTCCTAGAATCAGTGTGATCAGTCAGTGATGGGGCACGCCGAGCCGCAGAGCACTTAAGAGGACAGGACAGACTTGCAGTGCTGTCAACTAGTAAAGGAAGAAAAAATGATTGTTCTGCATGCCAAAAGTGAATTAGTTACCTAAAGTAAAACTTTGCATCACATTGTGTAAGTATTTCAAAGGACTGTCAGAAATATGAAGTATAAATTTGGTTCATGATCACTAGTGACATCTCATTCTAGATAAAGAACACAAAAATGAGCAGTAACTTGTACATTCTTAATACTGTCAAATACATCATTAAATCGACCAGCATACTTCTAGTGTGAACTAAACAGGTGTAGAGTTAAATTCTATCCAACAGGATAACCATATTAACTTAACAACAAGATCCTACAGGAATAATGGATGCATTGTTGGAGTATGTGTGTGTGGGCCTCCAGCCCATGCCGGCCCATGTAGGGCAAGGCCCATTAGGGTTAGGGTTTGGCACCCTGTGCCTATATATGTACCCCTAGGGTTCACCCATCTATCAATGAATCAAGGAATATTCACACTATAGGATGGTATCAAGCTAGGGTTCCTTATTCCTCCTCCTCCCCAGCCACCAGCCGTCTTCTTCCGCTGCTTTCTGCGCGCCCCCGGGGAGAGCCACCTCTCCACCGGGGGCAGCGCCCTTGGTTCGGCGCCTGATCTTTCTCGATCCGCGCCTGTCGTCGCGTCAAGCAGCAGCAACAAGCAGCAGCGGACCTACCTCACCTCCACCTCGGCGCCAGGGAGCTGCCATGGCCGGCTCCGGCCATCCCTGCTGCCGCCGCCGTCGGCCAGGAGGGTGCGCCCGTGCAGGGAGGGGGCGGATCCCCCTCTCTCCAACCCCTCCGCCCCCCTCCCCAACCAGCCCGGGCCAGATCCGGGCGCCGCCGCCACCCCCAGGCGCGGATCCAGCCGCCGCCACCGCCCCAGGCGCGGATCCGG
>JAKNSH010329810.1:0-11669 GCA_027790015.1 Cymbopogon flexuosus
GGGACAAGCCGATTATCCAGGTTCGGGCCGCGAGATGCGTAATACCCTACGTCCTGTGTCTTTGTGGATTGTATTGCCTTGAGAGTACAAGAGCTAGGATTCGATCTCCTATGGGGTGGATCCTGTCCGCCTTATATAGTCAGGGGACAGGATTACAGATCATAGAATTGCAGTATGAGACAATTACAAACATGCGTATCCAGGAAAGATACGAGTTTCCTATTATCTAGGCTGTCTTGCGCGGCAAGGCACGTCCTTGGGCCCGAGCAGGTACGCCGACCACGTTGTCGGCACTTCTCGGGCTTCGAGCTTGTCGTCATGGGCCTCCAGGAACGTGACGCAAAGGTAGCCGTGAGGGTATCAGGGTTAATACACCCACAGTACGAGACCTAGACGAGAACTCGAGATAAGTTTAGGGACTGTAACGTGCAATTTGAAAGTACCGGGACCTGGATGAGATCTCGGGACAAGTTTAGGGACCGATGGTGAATTTGCTCTATATTTTATTAGGATCGATCAATGCATGCATACGTCAATATAATCCAGTAATTGGTTTTAAGCTTCCATATACATAGATCAATACATGCATGCATGCATTATTGTTGCTACTTCAGTTTGCATCTATTATCTGTATTTGGCCAATAAAAGAAGTCTCCATATTATTTTTTGGAGCCTAAAAATTTTACCACATTAACCATATATTAATTTTATAGTCAAAGTACTCGATCACCAGTACCATTTACACAAAAATCAGCGTCTCGATGTTGATTTAAGTGGTGATTTTTTTGAATAAAAAGGGATTCAAAGTTGTAATTCAAACTACTTTTTTATATAAAATATAATTACAAAATATATACATAGTTCGACATTAGAGTTTTTACAGAAAGCATTGAAAGAAAAAAAAAAGACCCAGTAACATCAACTACGCAACAAACAAAGGCGTCACCATTTTCATAACTAATTAACTGCCAAACTTTTGACATATGATCTATTGCAACAAAACGGTACGCTAAGAAACCCACTAGTCGCGGCAAAGTGGGACATATACGCTATTGTGTGCCAAGCTTGATATAGCAACGGCCGGCATAGGCACAGAGCTACACGACACGACGGCTTGTCTCGTCTGTTGGCCTTTCTATTTATTTATTTATTAGGAGCTGCAACAACAACACTCCTACGTACCAAAACGCCCGTCTCCACCGGCCAGTTCACTACGAGTCCTGAGATCGTGCCTGCCTCGTACCAACGTCGGCGTGCCCGTGCAGCGTCTGTGTCGATCCTGGTGAGTCGGTAATTTAATTGCTTTTGCATGTTTTGCACTATTTTTGTTATTAATTTGCTTCCGAATTTCTGCTCTACAATCTTACTTCTTGGCAAATGGGAAAGACGCCGTGGGGTCCTGCTGATCAACCAAACGACGCGACTTGCCGTTGCTAAGCTTGCAGCTGCTACCAGCTGCATCATCGCACAACACCACAGGTGCTACACTAACACTACTGCTCGTCTGCTCGATCCCTTATTAGTTTAGTATTATGGTCCGGTCGATTATCTAATCTATATCCATCATATAAATTCGCTTTCTGATTTTCTAACATCGAAGGGATCGATGCTCCTAATGTTGGAAGGGGAAACTCCTAACGGTGCCATGTAGAAAATCATCCTATTAATCAGAGTAGTGCTACCGTTGAGCCGATTGAAGCCAAGGTTGCCGAGCCTGAGCGTGAACCAGTTTTAACTACTAGATTTTCTTTTATGTAAAAGCTACTAGATTTGAGAGAGATTCTTTTGAACGTGGGACCGGCAGCTAGCATGGCTATGAGTTCTACTTTGCTTTGTTCGTCGCCTCCTGTATTTACAAAAACAAAACAAAAAAAGAACAAAATCCCAGTGCTAGCCTCATATGCATCATACATGACACATCAGATTACATATAGTAGTGAATTGCATATACTTATACATGAAACATTACTACGAACCAGTAAGCTGTAGCCAAACTGTTGGCTTCTGTTAAGTACATACATACATTGTGTTTCCAGACTCTTGGTTTCTAACTACAGAGGGATCAAACGGCCACCTGGATAAGATATTGTCCAATAATTGTTAACAAGGAATGTTCACTAGCTTTCCAACACATAAGAATTTTAAAAGAATAGAGCAGACAATGCATTACAGGCTAGAAAGTTCATTTTACCTTCTTGACAAACTGTCTTAGGCCTTGCTGTGCTTTCCACCACAGCATCTCCAGACTCGATTATGGATTGCCATCATAGGAGATTGCCATCATAGGAGTATCTTTTAGCAATGGCAATCCATTTTCGGACCATAAAGGCTATTTGACTACACTTCCAATCAAATTCAGTAGCAGCAGAGCAAGAAAAGTACCAACTATCTAGAAAATATCACTTAGATTGATGCTAAATATGGCCCTAGAGGGAGTATCTTATTGCCAACTTACTGAAACTGCAGAGTACAGAGACCATAACAACACAAACCTGCTCCTCGAAAAAAAAGAGGAAAGAAAAAAAAAGAAAACCTGCAGCTATAGGATATAATAAACTATCATCATACAAAAAGCCTGAAACTTCTCGTTATTTCAGCATCCTAAAATGATAGAATAAATTCTAACTGCCTCATCCAAATGGGATAAATGACAGCCATTTGCCAATATCTCAAAGATAGCAGATTGCTAGGTACATACAGAAGAGAACTGACCAACTACATTAGGCGGGCAATTTTGCACAGTATCGATTTTGGGGAAATTGCAGCCTCATAGATGAAACATATCGATTTTGGGGAGAGAGAAGGAGAGAACGAAGACCTGAGCAGTAGCAGTAGTGGTTGCTGGCGACAACGCAACCATATCCGCACGCCATCGTAGCTGGACGACGCGCGGACCCAGATGCCGTCCTCGTCGTCGTAGGTTGACAGAGAGGTTGAGCAAGGCGAGCTCGGGGCTGGCGGCGTGGCCATCCAGAGGGCACCGCCGCTGCCGGGGCGCCCCTGTCCTCTACCTAGTCGTCGCCGTCATGAGGGATGCCGGCCCTGTGTAGTCGCCGCCACCGGCGGCGGCGGAGGAGCCCGTATGCGAGGTGTCGTGACCGGAGGTGGAGATCGAGGATAGTTGGCGACGGTGGCCATGGTCCTCCGTCTCGGAAACAGAGAGCAAGAGACGAGAGCAGAGGTACGGACGAGATTACGCCAAGAGCAGAGGTACGGACGAGAGCAAGTGACGTTAAAGACTTCCAAGTTGTTTTACAGACGCGTTTACGCAACACATGCATGCCTGTAAGAACCACTTATTACAGACGCGTGTTCAGAATGCGCGTCTGTAAACTCATATTATCCGCTCGTTTGTGTGACTGTCTAGGGGGTGGGGTGGATATGACGCTCGGAGAAAATATTTATTTGCGCATGGTAAAGCATATGTGTGGGCATGCAACATGCAATACAGAGGACCGGCCTGTGGTAGAATATATTTCAGCTTTTAAGTACATCCTCATATATGCTGTGCAGTTGCTCTATTTTTCAACCTTCATTTCCTATATGCTGTGAAGCGCGCTCTATTTTTCAACCTTAGATCATTTTCTCTTATATATTAGTTCGTTAAGACAAAATTTGTTTTTATCCCATATTATACATGTTAACAAGATATATCACACAAACATCATTTGCACATTATGAACAAGGATTAGTTTTCACGAAATTAAGTCCCTAGACCCTACAAGGGTTCCACTATTTTACTTATCAGAGTTTAATTCTAGAAATCCTAAGCCATCCATCATTGATACTCTATTATCGCTTCACCTGTAGTCACCACCAGGAGCTACGCAGGGCATATATAGTATCTTATTGGAGAGCAATCTATATTTAGCTTTAGTTTTGGTCCTTTTCTGAGAATTTAGTGGTGATTTGGGAATTATAGGGATAGGTAACTAAAGCCCATGAGAAATGATGGACGTATATATAGGAGCAATAAAAATCAAAGCATTTGTACCATGTTGCCATATATATGCTAGATGTAATTAATATTCATTTTATTTTGGTTCTATAAAAATGTTTCTATTTTGCTCCAATCCTTATATTTTAGAATAAAATTGTCTAAAACTGTAAAAGTTGCTTAATTTTACATGTGCATTAGCAAAACCATATGCATTTTGTTTTTCGTCCTCATGCATGTGTTGTGTTGTGATTATATTGTAGCCAGGGGCAGCATGATGCAGGCCCCAAGGGAAGGTGTCGCTGCCGCCAACAATGGGCCGAGAGAGGACTTGTGCTGCGATGGCATGTGTCATTACCTTGGCCCCATGGCAGCCAGGTACCCCTACGTGGGCGTCTTCCTCCTGGCGAGCCTCTTCGCATGTATTGAGCGTGAAAGCCAGGTGATATTCTTCCAGCGACAGCGCCTCAGTGGCTGTCAAGGCAACCGCGACTGCCTGCAAGCGGAGGCTGTTCTGTTGATCAGCATGGCATCCTTTGTATCCTGAGAATATTTCGCCGATGAAATGCTATCTGATTTTTAATTCTTTGTATACATATTGACCTTAACAAAATATCTCCATCAGATTTTCTTCGCGTTCATGTCTCTTTCAACCATGTTCACTAGAAAGCTTGATGATTTCAGAAACATCTGGCACACCCAGTTGTGGTTTCTGAAATGTCTCCTTCTCTTTCTGGTAGCCATCGTCATCTCTACATTGGTACCAACCGACTGGATCAAATTATATGGTATGTTCCCTTGCCGACTAGGTATCTTACAATGTACTCTAACTAGTAGTAACAAGTTAATTTGAAATCACACTATCTGTTGGCCGCTGCTGCATGCTACTAATGTTTTTGTTTGAATTATTTTCAGGGAATGTTGCACCTTTTGGAGCAGGGTACCTCACACGCATAACTCTTTGTTTTTCAAGTGTTTAGTTCGTGCATGTCCTTGCCTTTCTGCACTAAGATTTGGTTATCTTGTACTTGGAATTGAACAGGATGTTTATATCTATTCAGCTGATCAGTGTGATTAGGTACATCACACGGCTGAATTACAACTGGTGCCAGACAAATTTTGAACAACGGTAGGTTTGTTTTTATCTTAATTAGCTAATGACTGAAACCTGTTATGTAATTGTCATGATGTTAGAATTTGATGACTTGAGGTTGATTTGCAGCTATGCTGAGGTGATCTTGGTATCCTTCATAGCATACAATGTGTCTACAGTAGGGGGCATATTTATGATCATCTGGTACATGGACAACTGGTTCAACACCGTGTTCATTTGCACCACACTGTTACTGGTGTGCCTCATGCCTCTTATCGCACTAATGTCCAAGGTATTTAAGTACATATTTACTTAGGGGTCACCAAATGCTAATGATTGAAAAAATATATAGTGAGTGAAATACTGAACTTCGATTGTGAATTTGTGACCCACTGTCCAAATTAGGCCAAGGGACGGTACATGGAGCCAGGGCTAGTAGGGTTATATATTATGTTCCTATGCTGGTCAGCGATTAGAAGGTAAACTAGCTATACAAAATTATTCCTGATTGATGTGGCTTCCTATATTAGATTGGGTCATCTTATATATGATACAGTTAACTTTGTTATTTTCTTTGGCGGTAAAATTTTGCCTGAACAGTGTGCCAGAGACAAGCGACTACCAGGAAGAGAAAGCCAGTACAGGTGAAAAATGGAAAACTATGATTGTAAGTACGCTGTTCATTCAGTCATATTCCTTGTCTACGCTCACAATTCATCAAATATTTTATTGATATCTTGAAATTTTGTAGATTTTTGTCTTTGGACTGATTAGCATCGCTGTAGCAGCTTTTTCAACGGGAAGCGACTACAAAACTATGCAGGTATGTTGCTCATTCTAACTAAACAAATCTTCATATCAGTAAAAATACAAAAATTGTTCTACCACTTAAATATAAAATGCATCAAACATTTGCAGTTTGGGAACACAATAGAATCGGGAGATGACATACCATATGGGTATGGATATTTTCACTTTGTTCTTGCTATGGGATCCATGTACTTTGGCATGCTGTTTGTCAGCTGGGACACACACCATATAACGGGAAAGTAAGTTCACACAAAAACCCTGGTCACAATGGAAAAAATGAAGCAATCTGTTCTTCCTTTCATTCTTAGTTGCTTGCTTGATATTTTGCATTCACCTTAGGTGGAACATGGATGTTGGTTGGATGTGTACATGGGTGCACACGGTTAATGAGGCTCTAGTGGTTATATCCTTTGGTAAGTGAACTATGTCGAAAACCATCCTCGTATGTAGTGCTTACAACAAAAATGTCAAAATAGAATGACCACAATAACAACTAAGTTTTGCTTTTCAATTCAAACTTCATCTTGTTGCAAAGAAACAAATTATATTTCTACCTTTTGACATGAATGCTTTTGCATTTGCAGTGGCAATACTACTTGCCAGAACAAATGGAATAGGTTGGCTCCAACAGCTACTTTCCCGCATATTTGGAATAGGTGGCCAGGAGCAAGGCGGTGATCAATCCCAAACCATGGAGCAGGAGATGGATACCGGTCCACCACCTTCGCTGTTGTCACATACCCCGGATCGAGCCTCAAATATTTGAATCCCAAACTATGGATCATCTGTATGACTGTCTGTACACTATTTAATGCATGCATCCATCTATGATCTATAATCATGCATGGGATCTTTATATATTTTTGTTGCCCTCTAATACAAATGGGATTAAGCATAAACAAGATTTGGCCAATTCACACAACCAACGGTGAAATATGTCTAGTACCATTATGAAATCTTGTATATTTGTCGTAACACAAAGAACCAATTATCTTATTTATTTGTTAGATTTCAAGAGTGAGGTGGGGGAACATCTTTTCTACCCTCGTCTCTTCAACTTCTAGTTGTTCACTATATACCATAACACACTACCATCACACCATATCCTCCTTGGGCCACCTGATCTGCGTGGGTCTGCCTCCTCCGCCTTGCATTCCACTCCACCCACTGTAACTGTAGACGCGCTCGAACTCTCACAACTCAGTCGCCCGCCCATCATTTCTCCCCAACCCTCACCATTAATTGTTGACTAGCTTCATCAGCTTGATTGTTTGTCTCTGATGGCGATGGGTGAGTCAGCACTGCAGGCAACCCGAATGACCAAGCAATGTTCTTAGTGTGGGCATGACACGTGATGAAATGTAAGGTGCAGCTTAGGGTCCTCGAGGCCACTACACACAAATAGGCCTAATAAGCTACCCAACCACCTGGTCCTAGACTAGTTCGAGGACATGCTGGTGCACATCATGCTTGCCACGGCCGTTGTCCTTCCTCCTCGCCCTCTCCTCCTTAGGAGCCCATGCTTGTTGCCTTTGTCGAGCAACTTGTCATCTTCCTCATTGTCAACATGGTCATCGCCATTCTCTATAGCCACCATCCCTGCCCCATCTGCTTGGTCTTCAGTGGTGGCAAATTCGGATCTTGAAGCCGGCTAGCGATTGACTAAACTGGCATGGTGATATGTTGTGGCAAACAATCAGTGAATGGATGAACCTCGAAGATAAGGGCAAAAGAACATTTCTCCCACCTTCTCTGTCTTCAAATATGAGAAATAGATAAAATTATCGATGTGGTGCATTACGGCAAACATACGTAGTTTTATAATGATACTAGGCATATTTCACCGTTAGTAGTGTGAATTGGCCAATTCTATTGGAGTGGGATGTCTTCTAGAAAAATTGTCTTATTCCATATCATTTAAATCCTACAAATTTTGCTTGAAGTTTTCATATTTTAAAATTCATTTTTTTTAAATTTTCCAAATGATGTCAGATGAAGAAACAAACAATACTGAAGTAATAGATCCACAAAAGATCTAAACATTACAGTTCATAACTGTTTCATTTGAAATAATATATGGTCCTAAGATTTAGGTTTAAGATCTTACATTTTGAAATGCAAATTTTGAAAGGAACTTGGATTGATGGAGAAACGACAAAACCAAAGTTTTAAATCTCAGTGATCCGAGAGGAATGTTTTTAGCCTTTTTGCTGCACTTGATTATGATGTGTTGCTTCCGAAATTGTAGAACTGATAGGATTGGCCGATAGGGAACTGAGGTGTGTTACAGTATGAAGAACCTAAAATGGTGACCAGAGAGGGTTGAATGGTTGCCCCAAATTTCTTTTGAAATATTCAGCCGTTGTCTCAAAATCTAACCCCAAGAACCAAACACAAACCATCGTGATGACCACGACTCCAGAGAAGGGTGAATGTTCCCTCGAAACACAGCGGGTCACGACAAGACCAACACAATAGGCGAAAATCGAATAGAAGCTCAAACACTAACACTGTCGATCGGCAATTTCTTGGGCGAACTTGCAGCGGCGTGAGGATCTTCGTGATCAGTTGACGTCCGTGGCACAATTCCTCGAATCGTCAGCTTTAGATTTCTTCGGGTCTAGGGGTTGGCTTTCACATAGACTTATTGGTTTTGTTTAGTCATGAACTTTCTTCTTGTTCCGTTTGTGGCCTGCGTGCCAGTAAACTGGGTGTCATTGGTTAAATTCTGTAATAATTGACGTGATTCTATCCTTGGATAGAAGAAGCCGGATTTTATTATCTTTTATCTAAAAAAAATTAAGAGAGAGGAGGTGAATGCACATCACTGAAAAGAGATGGATTTGCTCGGCACACGATGGTGCACGGCCTACCAGCTCATGTGCTTTGCCTGATAGCTGCAAGAGAAACAAACATAGGAAGGAAATCGATCTGCACAGAACTGTGCGAACGAAGCAAAGAAGCTAAAACATAGGTACTGCTCTCTGCCTAGCAAAGTTCATGACAGGCAAAACAGCAAGCTTGCACGTTGACAATATCAAGTAGAAAAACAAGCAATTAATTCTCCCTGTAGCTTGAAAGCGATAGTTCAAGAGATTCAATAATTTTCTTTGCACTTGCTAGCTGCTACCGAACGGCAATAAAGAAAAATCCAAGCGAAGCTGCTACTGCTGCCCTGCTGTTCAAAAGATGACTACGAGCTGCACAACAACGAACGCAGGAGCTGGTCTGCTTGCTCTCTGATCAAACACCACAGGAGCAGCGAAACAAATCAGAGAAGATGGCCACGGAACTTAACTTGAGTGCTTGACGCAGCTCGACCCTGGTACCTGGACGCACAGCGCCTGCTTTGGTTGGTGCTAGGCGCACCTCTGCAGCTGGTCAGGTGAATTTCTGGGTACAGTATTGCCCGGCCTTCGATCGAAAGCAGAGATCAAAAGAAAATGATAAACAAGAAGGACGGGCTCAAGGACCATCATAGAAAGAAGAGTTCCGGGCTCAAGGACCATCATAGAAAGAAGAGTTCCAATCAAGTTTAAGATAACTATCGAGGGGTGGAAAGCGACACACCAATCCAGCTTCAGATCTAAAGACTCGGACCATGCAACCTTAGCACCAAGTCTCCTTTGATTATCAACTGTGTCACAAACCGGTTGACCTCACCAAAAAGGCTAATCCCTGCTGCGAATCGAAGAACACAACCAAGAACAAGATAAAACACAACTCAATTAAACTGACAATTGTTGATATATGATTAAGCACAAGAATTTGGGGTTTCACAAACCGACGAACGACGACTGTCAATGGATAAAATAATCTAAGAAAAGCCCAAACCCTAACGGCGGCGACGACTGATTATATAGCCTAAGGGGCGTCCAACATGTTCCTAGTAAAACTGATCACTTGGACACATACGGACTCTGTTTTCTATGGTTCATACATGGATAAAAAGATAATTTGACATGGGACCAATTCTATTGGTTTCCTTATCGAAATATCTTTCCATCCATGTATGGACCATCGAAAACAGAATCCGTATGTGTCCAGGAGACCAGTTTCACTTGGGGCTGCTCTTGGATTCTGAGGTGTAATCGAAATTGATTTGGGCCTCCGTAACTTGAACCAGATGAGCTTCGGGCCTCCTTGTCGGTTAGGACGCCCTTGCTGGAGTGTGTTGGTCATGTCCTCACATCCCCATCATGTCAGTTGATAACCAGAGGAGATATGGTGCTAAGGTTGCAGGGTTTGGGTCTTTGGATATGAAGCCGGATCGGTGTGTCACTTTCCTCCCAAATTGATAGTTATCTTGAACTTGACGGAAGAACGGGAATCACGCCCCTGCTTAAAGGATTCTTACACAAAAATCAATATCCTTTTTCGGTGTACTTGTATTTGGACGTGTTTATTTCTATTAATTAATATAGGTACGTTATTAAAAAAACCAATATATGTCCTAAATTTATTTGTTCAACGTGGGTGGGCAAATATTGTATGATAGAGATATATAAATCACACCAATTAATGATACAATTTATTATGTGGACGCAAAATTACTAGTTTCCATTCAATTATTTGATAATGCTTATGACAGATAATGACAACTTTTGTCTGTCCATAAACTTGGTGAGGATTTCTTATTAAGAATGAACCCCAACTTAAATGTTCATTCTTGTTCTTATAAATATTTCTTGTTATATTAAACATACAACGGTAAAATCATGGATTAAAATGATGGAGTAGTATAGCTACCAATTTAAATGTTACTTCACATATATGTCATAGGAATATATAAGTAGATATGTGCTTATGTAGGTAGGCTGGTAGGCTGAGCAAAAGGGAAGTAAGAAACCCAACATAATACAAAATATGTTGTTGCATAGGATTGATTAGTGCAGTATTTTTTATTTTACATAACAAAGACATGTTTGTAGAAAAGTCTTATGGCTAGCTACTACTACTGTGCACATTTGTAAAATCGAGATGAAAATAAAATCAAAGTATAGAATGAAGCCCCTTCCTGCACTAGCATGCAAAGATGTCTGATCTAGATTATAGAAAATGCAAAAGATCCATGCAAGATTCTATTCTCTCCTTGTATATACGGTGTTTACATGTCAATCTAGTGGTGTCACAGATGCTGGCTTGTTTGGGTCTTGATCTACCTTCCGATTATGTGTCTGGTCATATATCACTCTATTATCTGCCAAGCTTTAGTCTACAAGTAACTAACTGTTAGTTAAGTTGAATAGTCCAACATCTATATGCGTGGTTGTGTCATGTTGTATTATTACTATTATTAGTGCTTGCCCTCACTATTTATGCACGGGACATGTAAATGTCAATAATCATCAAGCCACTCTCTTCCAACAAAAGTAGGTTCTAGACAAGGTTCTAGACAATTTAAGTTCCACTATGGAGGCAAGACATGCTGCTCTATGTTTTTTCCTACTACTTGCCTTTCATGGACACCCTACTTTTGCAGGTTTGTATTTTGTGAATCTCTATTTCTGTCACCATATTAATGTAAGTTTCATGATATATGCAAAATGCACTTTTATGAGTTTTGTTTTTTCATCTCTCTTGAGTTTGACCATTCGTTTTTAGTTTGACCATTCGTTTTTTATAAATTGAAGGTCAGCAATTACTGCAGTTTTGATGTCTATGGTACTAATATGTAGTTTTTTTTTTCAGAAACTTGTAAAGAATATGTTAAACCGCATCCATTCTGCTTTAAGGCTTACTGCAAGGCAAATTGTGCCATTGAGGCCGCATATGATGGAGCTGGCTATGTAAAAGGATATAGATGTCAAGGAAACATATTTCAATCCG